>WAAB01007542.1:59602-78500 GCA_013389865.1 Piaya cayana | reverse complement strand
CTCCTCTCAGGTAGTTGCAGAGAGCAATGAGGTCTCCCCTCAGCCTCCTCTTCTCCAGGATAAACACCCCCAGCTCTCTCAGCCGTTCCTCATCAGGCCTGTTCTCCAGCCCCTTCACCAGCTTTGTTGCTCTTCTCTGCACTCACTCCAGAGCCTCAACATCCTTCTTGTGCTGAGGGACCCACAACTGACTCCAGGATTCGAGGAGCGGTCTCACCAGTGCTTAGTGCAGGAGGAAACTTCGAGACACTTGCCCAGTGTGTCCTCTGCCTTTTGCAGGTGGCACGGAGACCTCATTGCTCTCTACAGCTACCAGAAGGGAGGTTGTGGAGAGGAGGGAGGTGGGCTCTTCTCCCAAGGGACAGGACGAGAGGGAATGGCCTCAAGCTCCGCCAGGGGAGGGTCAGGCTCAATATAAGGAAAAATTCTTCCCAGAAAGGGTCACTGGGCACTGGAACAGGCTGCCCAGGGAGGGGGTTGATTCGCCTTCCCTGAAGGGGTTTAAGGTGCAGATGGACAAGGCACTGAGGGACATGGGTTAGTGTTCTATAGGAATGGTTGGACTTGATGATCCGGTGGGTCTCTTCCAACCTGGTGATTCTATGATTCTATAATTCTATGAAGCATAGTTAAAGAGAAAAACCAACAAGTGATTGAGAAGATGTCAATAACAAAGGAAAAAAATAGCCTCAGATTGTGCAACTAGTTAGGCGATGGCTCCGTGTCACCGTGTCACAGCTGGTCAATGATGATCTAGCCCCAACCCCTTCCAATTATTTCCTCGCTTTTGCCCTGTAATGTTTTTCTCTCTGTCTGGCTGTGCTCTACATCAGCTCTGCAAAGAGACTGGTTTTACAAAAAACATCTGTCTAGGAGCGTTCCTTTATTTGTTTATTCTAATCAAATCCCATTAGGAGCTGGATGCAGAGTGCAGCCTGCGAATGGCCAAGCAGCATCAGCGAGAGCGCCGCGGCCTCAGAAGGGCGTGGGGTTTGACCAAGAGCTTCTTCAGCTGGATTCACCTCAAGGGGAATCATAACGTGAGTGTTAAACATTTTCTGTAACCAAAGCCTTGCCAGTACCGAGCAGTTGCTGTACCTGAGGCTGTTGTAGGCTGATAGGATGATAATATCCAGCCACAGGGTTACTGTTTTGATAAGTGTTTTAGCTGCTGTGGGCATTGTCCAGCTAGGTTTGCTGCTGCCACCTGTACAGCCACCCCAGTGTGGGCAGCAAACCTGCTGCAGGCTCTCATTGGTGCCAAAGTGGCTTTTTCCTGTTTGAAACCATCAACATTTACACCAGGCACACCTCTACTGATGGGGGAAATGCCCAGTGCGAATAAAGATCACATAAAATAGAGATACACATCCATCTCGACCTCTCACACTGTAGTTGTGGTCACCACAAAATCTGAACCTCTTCTCACGGCAATCTGATTTCTCATCCTTTTGCAAACGCTCTGCAAAATAATTTAACAAATAACCTGCTTGGAGATATTCACTAAGCAAAGACTCACCGTGCCTACTTACACATGCAGCCGTGTTTAGACCCCTTACACCAGGTATCGTGTTTAGCTGCTGTAGTTATTTCCTACTGCTGCCTGCACCATCAGTCAAAACTGCTTGTGGCTGCGTAATTAAACCACCACAGTCACAGTGACCAAGAGCAGAGAATGAGTGGGTGAGCCCAAATATCGGTGCAAAATCACCATTTGTTTTAACATACTAAAAGGTAGCACATACCCAGCTGACTGGTTTTTAAGATGAGGATGTTTGCACGTATCTTAAAATGAGCTCAAGGTAATCTTAAATAACAGTCAGTACTTTCCCAGTGAAAAATGAAGACTATTTTAAAACAAAGGAAAACAAAGAATATATGTGAAAAAAAAATAGCAAAAAATAGCCAGTCGCATCAGAGTGTCTGGGTAGCTCTCTTCCCTGCCCCCACTGTGCTCTAGCTCAGGTTACACTATGAATTACACCAGCACAAAAACTGCAATTCTAATTCTTTTTTTTCTTTACAGTTGAAGCAGAGTCATCCTGACATTTTGTAATGAGGACATTTCAGCAACATAATTAATAGTTACACCGGTTTCAGGCAGAGAATGTTCAGGCAGATATTTTCCATGCCATTCTAACTAGGGCAGTCTTATTACAAAAACTCTTTGTACAACTGACTTTTAGACTGTATTTCAATTTAGTAATACCATGTTTTAATTTCTTACCTCTTAATCTACTGTTCTTATCCACTCATAGGGATAATTGAAGTAGAAACAGAAATACCTTCGCCTCCCACAAACATTTTGGCTCATGGAACATATTTGTTCATTTTTTTTTCTCATATTCAACTGCAGAAATACTTTTTTTTAAATGAGAGAAAAGATAAGATGATAGATTTAACTTCAAATGGTAAGTAAATTAATAAAAGGAGCAACTGAAGAACCTAAACAGGATGTTGTACTTGACCAAAACTGTCATAAGTGATAACACCAATGCCACAAAACCACTGGCCTAACGCTGTAACTGGCTGTAATAATTCTATCCTCCAGACCTGGGGCTCAATCTGTAAATTAAAAAAAAATTGTCAAATGTCACTATTCTTTGCTTTGCGGTGGAAATGGTACTGGTCTCAGTATCTTTCTGTTTCAGACAAAATTAATCACATCACCCCTTTATATGGAGCAGCTAAAATTCCTTCACATCATTTCTGTACTTTGCCCAACTCCGCCATCCAAGAGCATGAGAGGATAAACACTTGATTGTTGAAGAGTCTCTCTCAATTCCAGTAATCCTAGAATAGGAGTGAAGGGATGCACACCCAGCTTTGGCTGCATAGTCGGGGATAATGAGTTTGGGAAATGATGATAGAAATCAAGTAACAGTGACTCTGCAGCCTCAGGATTCAGACTAACTTTAAAAGCTTCCCTTATAGGCACTGTAATTTTCTGCCTTCTATTGTAACGCTTTTGATTTTAAGTTGGAAAATCTCTTTGAAAGATCTAGACTAAGCTGTAGCCCAATGGCCTAAACCAACTCCTTGATGTATTTCTTGCACAGCATTAACTTTGCTATAAAGATTTTACATGTGATCTCACCATTCACCGCAGGTATGAGCTCTCCTGATTTCCAAGCCTTTGATTCTCATTTGCCTGTTGATGAGGAATACCCAAAGGAAAACGTCCTGCCTCAGATTGAGAAGTTAGATTTGTAAAATCAAGTGAAATCAAAGCTATTTTGGTTCTTCTGATGCTCAATTTTTGTAAGCGCAAAACTTGAGGCTCACAAAGGAGCCCTGCAAGCTGAAGGATTCATACTACACAACCACTAATTAAAATAAGCCAATTTATTTTCCATAATTTTATATAATTATCTATGGGGTTTTTTTCTCCCAGGACTTTTTTTTTGCCCAGATAATAAAATTAACACCGCAGTAAGTGGAGTTTTATTCCCTTCCCTGCTCACTCTTCCCCCAGCTGATTTGTCATAGAACCAGTTCTGGACGGCTTGGCCTCCTCTGAGGCTGCCTGTGGGGAGAGTTTATCAAACGCTGTCGGTATTTTCATCACTGCACATTATCGATCCCAGTTCAAAACCAGAAACTCTGTATTGCCAAGTCCAAGGTTCAGCCTCTGTTTTTAATGTGAAGGCTTGTACAAAACTACAAGGTTGTTGAATGGAATGATTTAATATCTTTTCTCAGAGCAGGCAGAACAAGCACGCTCGTTTTGCAAGCAGGATTATGTTCCATGCACCGAATAGTCACGAGTCTCTTGTCGCTTCCACCCAGGTTTGCAAAGACAAGTGAAAGTTCATCCTGGCGAAGCTCAGCCTTTGGACATGATTGCGTGGCAGGGTGTGTCTGCATCAAACCAGGTATTTCTGTGTCCATGAGCCTTTACTGTAGTGGCTCCTGGTGTTTGAAATCAAGCCTTCCTGCCCTATCTCATCTGCCTCTGTGGCAACTCTGTGGCACCCAGCACTGCCACCCCCTCGTCCCCACAGCTCTGCCTCCTCCTCTCTGCCTCCAACACCAGGTCTCACCCAGAGATGTCTTCTCATGTGTTTCACTGGTCCTCAGATGCATCCAGGTCTCTCAGCTCCACTGACTAAAGAACACACAAATAAATTATATTTTGAGGGTGTGCTTCTGTTCCAGCAAGAAGTGAGTCCTAGTGCCAGTTTCCCACTAAAACAATGGATGGCGGGTTTGACAATGCACTTGCAAATTGTGGCCATTACCTATTTAGCACAATATGCTATAAATTTTCTTCCATTCTAGCTGTGTCACTAAACAAATACTTGAGTTTTTTATGCATAGGACTTACACAGTGGTTTTGCCTGACAAACACCGTGGAAGGTCAGAATAATAATATTCTGTTTTTCTTTTTATATGCTGAAAGATTATTTCAATGTAGGGACTACATTTGCTTTTGCTTACTGCATTTATTTTTTTTCCCCTAAACATAAGTATCAAATAACAGATAATTCTAATATCTAAGGAGATAATATCTAAGGCTCGGGCTGCAGGGGTGTAACTGGTTGCACAAAATGCTCACGATTCCACAAGGAATTCCAGTTGTGACACTATTCATCGTATCTGTTATTATCTGGTTTCGTAAGTGCATGTTTTACAAATAACAGGCTGCACCTCCTTTATCCGAAACTGTAGCCCCTTGGCATTTTGAGCTTTGTTTCAGAGCTCTGTTTGCAGCTGCACCATCTGTAAGGAAGATGAGCTTGCAGGAGCAGGGATTTGGTTGCTAAGGGCTTGAAAACTTGCAGTCATGCAGTAACTGTGCAGCAGGCAGCCTCGTACAACATGTTATTTCCCCATGTTACTGACTCACTCCTACAAACGACGAGGGAAGAGGCAGGTTTGGTGTGGTGAAGCCCTTTCTCAAGGCAGTTCTGAAATAGGCTCGGACTGTGACACTCAGTGCCTCAAAATAAGAGCAAACCTGCCCCTGGCTGCACAGTCTCATTGCTATGAAGGAGCATTTTAGTAAGAAAACCACAAACATGAACTGGAATACCAGAGCAAGAATCATTAGCCGTACGGTCTCATTGTACATGTGCCCTAAGTCTACAGGAGATGCATTCATCTTTGAAATTTATCTTTGAAATGTCTGAACCCAGACAAGACTACTGTAATTAATTGGCAAGTTAAACACTACCAGATTATAATGGACTGTTAACACCTGCATCCCTGATCTGCACGGACGGCTTTGATATTATTTTTCCTTTTGACAAGTGGGCGATAGCGGATATCCTTTAAGCCCATATTTAATGAAGCCCTCCATAAATCCATCAACACTTGCTAAGAGAAACTACAATACAGCTCGTGCTGCCACAGGCTCTGGTATCGAGAGAACATTTGGCATCCACGTAATGAAGTATCAGAACTGATACTGCTCATGTTGATCTGAGGAAATGCAGTATTTGTAGAGGATCTTCCCCACACAATTATATGTTGCAGATCAAGAAGAAAACAACCCTTCAGTCCCTAATTTTCGAAACAATAAGAGCTCAGGTGTGCTGTCTGCCCACCAAAGCCAGTCTCTGGTATCAGAGAGGAGCCAGGGAATGCCTCCCAGCAGGCAGACAGGCTTCAGCTTCTCCCCTCCTGCCCCAGCTGTCCCTTAGTGACCATCAACATGATAGCACCTTTTCAGCAGAGATGGTTTCACGCTCCCAAGCCTACTGAAGTGGTGACTGCACTTCTCTGTGAAGAAGTTCAAACACTGCCAGAAATACAGATCTGTATCTGTATCTGTACAGATCTTCCAGCCCTGCACTGACGCCCATTGCTGCTTCAGGTTTTGGTCTTCATATTTCACCCCGTTCTTCCCTTTTTCTTTCATAGTTCTAGGTTTTGTGTTGACTTTATGGACAGTGCTTCTGCTTCTCCTCTGTGCATTTAGAATCTGCTTGACTAAAAAATATATATATTAGCTTTTTTTAAAGAGGCACTTTTATACTTTAGTAATATCTGGATTGAGTATTAGAAAAATAAGGCACACAATGAGATCCACCTGTTCTCATTCTGAATCGAGACATTTTCTGCACGAGGTAATTGAATCAGAGACATTAATCTTTGGACTGCAAGATGTGACAAACAGACAGGCTAATAAAGAAGCCTGAAAGAACACGGATGCTGCTTTAGATTGCCTGGGATGTCCTGCACTTGACAGAGTTATAACAGGCATGTTATAATTATATGCACATAAACTATACATAACAATATATAAAAAGCATCTTTTCCAAGACACCATCATCTGTCAGGCAGCTTCAAGTATCAGTGGTATTAACAGTGATCAAAATGTTGCAAAAAATACTGCCTTTTTTAAGAAATTAATGTGCAGAAAACTGAAAATGTGACGATGAAATAGATAATAAGAAAATAGGCAGGAGTGTGTAATTGCCATTTCTTTTCTCTGCTTCCGAGTTGGGTTTCCTGTCCTGCTGTGGCTAATGCAATGAGAAACACTTTTCTAGGTCAGTGACAAACGTGAGCTGAAGTCAAACAATTGTAAGTCCAGCGCTCACCCCCACAACAGTGATGTAGAGCACTCACCGGGCAGTGTGAGCTGGGAGATGATGGGAACTGCACACAGAGAAGAGCTCTCTCATCTGAGCACACAGGAAAACAGACTGAGAAAAGCCTCAGCACTGCAGCAGTGACCTCGTGGTATCACACAGATGCTGAGAAGGCTTTCTACATTAAGTTGTTAGCCCACTTTCCTGGACCACCTCATGCCTGGTCCTGCCTCCCCCCTCACTCCCTGCTTTTTTCATCCCACCAGAGCTTGCAGCAGAGTTAAAGAGCTTTTTCCTTTCTGCCTGTTCCCCCCTCCAAATATAAGCCTTATGCAAGAGGGATCATGATCAGGCAGCAATCACTGTTACCTCCAAGCACAAAAATACATTTGAGAGTTGCAAGCGTCAGAATCTTAGCACTTTTCTGTTACATCACGACTATTTTCAAAACTCAGTTCTTATTTGCTCTTTAGAGGAGGTTACTTATCAATTTTCTACGCAGCCAGCATCTTTAGACACTGGCAATTTGATAACTCCCTATTCCTTTCCCTTTCTAGGGTGCTCACAGTACAGGAATTACTATACATTACTGTCATTCTATTTTAATATGGGTATCTACAACCCTGGCAATACCACTTCCTATATCAAACCACAACTGTTTCCCAAAAAACTGATCTAGAGACTTCTCCATGGCTACCTAGTTTCTGTTTGAAGTAACCAGCTAAGGCTTAAGCCTAGCTTGGGGATTTTAAAAGCGGAGCGAGGCAGCACGCTGCCTCTTGAACTTTCCCCTCTAGGAAACAAATGCTTTGTCAGAAAAATGTAAGCACCGAGTGTGAAAAAGCCATCCCAAAATTTATTCTCAAAATGTCAACAGAAACGCATCAGTAGGTATTCAAAACTACAGAGTTCTTAAAAGTTAATACATTCACAACGCAGAAACTCAACAGTTGGGATGCTTTTTGCATGGTCTATGTAACAACATCCATTTTACAGTGTAAACAGGTACTGGTATGTTCTTACTTACAAGTCCAGCAGGAAAGGCACAACTCGGCATACAGAGATCATAAGCAAGAATCAGGTGCAACAACATTACACAAACTTCCAGTCATCTGCATTTTTGAGGCCTTCCACAACCGAGACCGGACTTGAAGATCTCCTGCAGTCAACAACTAGAGTTCCTTTCCATCCTTCAGTCCTTCCATAGCAAATGCTCAACTTTCCAGTCTGGTTTAGATCCCATTACACACACAGTCCCAGCAGACGTCAGAGGAATAGAGAAAGGTCAGTCCAGCAAGACTTCAGGCGCTTCCACTAATACATCAGGTTTTGGTTTCAGATAGTGCATGGAAGCATCTGCTTGAATCTCAGTTCATTACAGTGGTCATTAATAGAAAAATAGACACTACAACTACAAAAGGAAAAAAATGAGGTAGATAACTTAGAATCCAGATGACTATCCCAGCAACCTTCATATGACACACATGGATCATTAATTACCGTTTTGGTAGAATGCAAGTTCACAGACCACCAAGAAACTTAATGACCGGAGTAGGAATGCCATCCAAAAACCCACAAAACATTTAACCTAAGCATGAATACTTCATATTTAAATACAGGTTTACACAGACTGATCTTCTAAATTACCCAAATGAAAACAAAAAATAAAATAAAAAGTCTCTTGCTGAGGAAACCAGTTCCCATGCCTAATTGCAACAGTCACCTGAGATTCCTTGCAGAGCTTTTAGACCTGACTTCCCAAGGCAAGTCTTCCCTTTCAAAAGAGGCAATAATAAAAAAAAAGTATATACATACCCACCCATGCTTGTTTGGGGCGCTCGGTATTGAAATAAAACAACTAGGAAAACTGCACATCTTTGGAAGTAGGAGATTTGGCACTACACTTGGAGGACTGTCCTAGTGGTAGTATTAAATAAGCAGCAGTCAACAATACAGAGAATTAATTCCTCAGGAGCAATGATTAAAGAAAAACAGCAACTTTCTTTTCATAGAACTTTTGAGGCAAAAAAAAAAAAATTAAAAAAAAAGTCTGTAGTTTTTATAGCCATAATAGTAAAAATTACATTCAGAAAGCACACAGAGCCAAAAATCCAAACGGAAAAACTATTTCTAAAAGGGTGTCAGACATTCTAGGATATTTACCCGCATTAATAGTTTTCATATTTCTCATCAGTAAATAGAAACATTTCCATCAACAGTAGGTGGGTTCCATTCTATTCAAAACCGTCAAGTATTTCACTCTAAAGAAAGAGGTAAATATTCTAAACCTTTGGAATTTCAAGTTGCAGGAAGTTCTGTAAGGCTGTACACATTAAAGTCACACGTAACAACTACTTTGCAAGACCCGCATCTTTCCAAATAGAAGAAAATCCTATTCTTTATTATTTACTATTTGCAAAGCAATATCATGATTGTACTCTGGGCAACTCTTACAAAGACAACCATAAAATCATTTGCACGTCAATAGGAAAATAGGAAGCTGAAGTGGAATCTCTTAAAAATATATGTTTGTGTATATATATATTTGTTCTTTCTGTACGTCAACTTCACTAGAGTTTTTAACTAACAGCAATTTTGTTCTCCTCCATGAAGTGAGGGAACTGGTGTTTTGGCACATTGTCTGCAGCAGCACCACTGGCCTTCTCTGTGTCAGAACCAGTCCCAGACTGGGTCCCTTCTATTTTGGAGACCGTCGCAGTATTTATTGCGGAACCACCCCCAATGGTGACTGGGAGGGTAGGTAACCCACCGCTCTGGATCACCGAGATCTCGTTAGTCTTCATCGCTATGCCATTGCTGAGTACTGCCGCATACTGATTCCACACTGTAGGGTCAATGCTCACTGAAGGAGGCATCATATCCTTCGGAAACATCTCAGATACCTTCTTAGGATCATTCCCCAGCAGAGCCATGGGGTTATCAATCGAAAGCCTTCTTCCCCGCCTGGCAGAATTATTCCACATGTGAGTTCCTACATGCACCTTCCGGAGGAGAAAAAGGTAAAAAGAACCATTAATACTGTAGCTGGTTTATGATATGCCCAAGTTCTACTTTGCTCACAGCTAAGTTGCTCAAAAGAAGTCACGTACGCTCTACTTGAATTCACGTAAATGTTTAAGCTGGTTAGTTCTTTTCTTTGTTCTCTTGCTGCTATGTGTAAGGTACATTCTACTGCCTGACATCACCATGATTTTCTGCAGTTCACTGCTGCAATGCTTGTCAGACTGTGTTTTTACGCTTACTGTAAGTGGTCTTGGCAAAGATTCCCCTCTCACTCCCATAATGTGAAAGCCACATTATTTGCTGTGAACAGACTACTCTTAAAAAAGCCTAGTTAATGCAAAAAACTCACCGAGGAATTTGGAAGAGGGATTACACCCAAGCCAAAATCAACTGTTCATCAACTGCAGCGTATTTTCCCTCCCCATCAGCATTTGTGCAACAGGACCAAAGAGCTTTAATAGGTTCTCAGATGAAGTGAGAAGTCCCTGGAGTGACTGAAGGAGCTGCCAAGTCCCTTACAGGGCAAATGGATTAATCTGACAATAAGGACAGACTTGAAACACTCCTTCAGCAGGTGCTTAGACACAATCCCCAAGTACTTTATGCCATCCTGGGATTATCCTCAGTTTTATCGCTTCCTGTCCTGTACGGTGTTTCAAGTAGAGGAGTGTAACACATGTATTCTGTGTGCAGCATTTGGTAGCGTTCAGTCTATAAAATGTCTCAACACATCCAAATCCAAATGAAAATAAAGCATCCCGCTCAGCAAGGGCCAAGCCTTCCCCACCATCCAAAAAGGAAAGTCAAGGACAGCAGCAAAGACTTCTAAGGGTGATCTCAGCACACTGCTTAGCAAGTTGTGCGAAGAAACTCAGGAAGGAGAGACGTAAGTCAAAGATAATTATTTGAGGAACTAAAAGAAAATCCAGGTAGTCACCAATGGCAGGACAAATATTAGCAAAAGTCTTTCCTTCTCTGGTACAACTTTCCCTGACAAAAGAGATCTCAAAATAAGACACGACTTACCTTCAGGTTTCCTTTTGTGGTAAAGGCTCTCCCACAGATGGTGCAAGCAAACGGCTTCTCACCGGTGTGGGTCCGTTCGTGAATCTGAAGGGCGCTGGCAGACGAGAAGTTCTTCCCACACGTAGTGCAGATGTGCTGTTTGGCAGGACGGCAGAACTTCGGTCGTGGCACGAGGATCGGGGCGACACCAGGGGACAGAGCTGGTGGGCCGATGAAGTGGCTAGCACTGATGGGACGCTCGCTGGGCATCTCCATTTTTATGAGGGCTGGTGGGGCTCTAACGAAAGCAGCCGGAATACTACTTCGAACTGCAAAGAAAGCAAAGATAATGTTTGATGGAGCTTTGGAGCTGCATGTACCTGGAGCCACTGCCTGCAATGCTCTCCAAAGACACATGGCAGGGCTGCTATTTCATTGAATCAGAGAATCACCAGGTTGGAAGAGACCCACCGGGTCATTGAGTCCAACCATTCCCACCAATCTCTAACCCATGTCCCTCAGCACCTCGTCCACCCACACCTTAAACCCCTCCAGGGAAGGCAAGTCAACCACCTCCCTGAGCAGCCTGTTCCAGTGCATAGAATTTCACTTGCTAGGCTGCTCATCCCTGTATTTACTGGCAAGCTTAGTAATTATAAAGGGTCACTTTCAGGTCAAATTTAGATCAACATTCGGCTGAGTGCTAAAGAGCTCAAAAACTCTACAAAAGATTCCAGAGTTTTAATGCCACCTTCTCAGGTTAAGCAGTTTTCTATGAAACACAAACGTGTGTGTTTAGAAAGCACTAGAGAGGTATCAGGTGAGCCCAGGAAAAACAGTAAGTGCTCAGCCTCTATTTATTTTAAGGCAGTCTATACGCTACCCTTTGCGCGAGGTGATACTACCTAAGTCTTTGAATTTTGTTGAATTTTGAGTCTAACTGAATCAGCACAACTTACAGGGCATGTGCCCCCATCTTGATAAAGAAGAAAGAAGGGAAAGATGGGGAGGACTTGGCTCCTCTTGATCCTTTTAGAGATGAATTTCCCCCAGTCCTGCTAACCCACCTCAGGTTATTGCCAGCATTTCCTTCTACTCACCATATTCTCCATTTGCAAAGTGTAACCCAGGCTCTTCTTTAATGACCTTTCGACCAATATTGCCGTAAGTTAAATCCAAAGCACCAACGACCCCTTCCATTTCCACAGAAGTGTTCTCTGGACCCTCTGATTTATTTCCCATGCCTGTATCATCTTGATTGCTGAAGCTGGGTGACTTTGACCTTACGCTCTCGGCTTGGCTATTGGCTGGGGACAGAGCTTGGAGCGATGCAGACTCGGAGGCAGCAGGACTCCTGCCATTCTGGTAATCTGGATCTCCTGCCACGGAGGATGAATCATTGGTCATGCCATCACTTTCTGCTGAGCCATTGTCACTAGACTTCAAGCTGCTTTGCCGCTGCAAGTTCAAAGCGGAGTTGACAATCTTCATTTGATTCTCCAGCGCTGCGATACCAGAGAAGGTGGTGGCTGTAGCTGGCGACTCCGATTGTGCATCATACGGAGTAGGTGGTTTTGAAGAACTCCTAGGGCCATCCTGAGGGTCCAGGTCCTCTTCTATCTCCATGCTCTCCACGGTCTCGTCTGGACGACTAACATCCCCATTCTTCTCAGTCGCAGCAGGATCCACATCGGTGCTATCACAGGTGTTTTCCGGCATTGGGGTATTAGGGATTTGTCCTCCCATGTGCATGCGGATATGCTGCTGCAACACAACTGCATTTGTAAACTTCTTCTGGCAAATAGGACACGAATGCTGCATCTTCAAGGGAGTATTGGCCCGGTGAACACCATAATGAGTTTTAAGGTTCCCTTTAGTGGAGAAGGCACGGCCACAGATTTTACACTTGAACGGCCTCTCTCCAGTGTGAGTACGATAATGCATTTTGAGTGAACTCTGGCAGCTCAGCACTCTGTGACAGATCAGGCACTCGTTGGGGTCAGCAGTGGATTTGTCGATATTTTCAACCAGCTGCTGAAGCTTCGATGTTTCCGAGCCTTGCTCGTTCGACCCGCTCACATGGAAGATGCTCACACTGCAGGTGGCTTGTGGCGAACTCAAGCCTTGCTCCGTTCCCGATTCGTGACCAACCACCCCTGATGAGGACGAGCCACCCTCACTTTCTGGAGAAGGCCTTGACTGCAGGTCACTGGAGAACGTAACAGGCAGAGACTCCTTAATGCCTGCGAGGCTGGAGATGGTCTGAGGTGCATTGGTGGCCGCAGAGGTAGGCAGAGTAGTTAGGAGAGGTTTGCTATCCACAATTAGGTTAGACTCATCCAGTGGCACAGACATCCCGTAGGGGATTCCAGTGCTAGTGGGAACATTGTCCAGGTGCTCAGGAACCGGGTAAGGATTCATCTTTATGTGGGGGTATTTGTCTTTGTGACGCTGAAAATGCACTTTAAGGTTTCCTTTGGTTGTAAAGCGGTTACCACAAATGTTGCACTTGTAGGGTCTTTCACCGGTGTGGGAACGGAGGTGGATTTGCAGGGCACTGTCGTTGCCAAAGACCTTGCCGCAGAATTTACACTTGTGTTTGAAGAATGGCTCTTCTGCATTCGGTTTGCTTTCAGACACGCTGATGTTGGGAGGTTTTCCCTTCCCTTTCTTTGAGGAATCGATCACAGAAGAAACGGCTGAAAGCGGATTTTGGAAGATGATAGAGTTGGAGGTCTGAGGTAGCAAAGGATTTGGAAACCGAGAGATGGAGCCAGGGAGGCTTCTGCTTGTCTCTGGCTTCAAGGGGAAGGAGGAAGAAAGCCCAGCAGCCAGCGAGCTGGCGGCCGCAACGCCAGTGTTAGAATGAGGTAGTTTTCCTTGTTTCAAGGATTCCAGTGATAGGCTCTGGCTTCCAGCTTTTTGTCCGATTAAAGCAACAGCAGCCGACAGCTGCTGAGACATGTGAGCGCCCAGAGCTTTTAGTGGATCAGTAGCAGCTGCTATAGAAGGATGCAGGGCATGGGGAGCCATCATGGCAATCTGAATACGAATTTGCTCCGTCAACTGAATTTGCTGGAGCTGCTGCTGCTGCAAACACACGAGCTGCTCCAGGATCATGGGGATAGCATTAAAACTGGCTGCTGAAGAGGAGATGGCATCAGAGGTCCGCTGGTTCACAGCCACTTTAGTGCCCCGTATCGTCTGCAAAGTCACATTAGTGTTTGGTACTTTGGATTTTGTTAGATAGCTCAGCCCAGGAGCCGCAGGCGTGACAGGGGGCTCTATCTTAAGGTACATTCCTCCTACCGACTCAGCATCCATTTTCCCTTCTCTCTTTTCCATAGAACCAGTGCTGCCCTTTGCCTGAATGTCCTTGCGTGTCCTGCTATCCACTCGATCACTTGGAAAGCTCCCAAGAGAAGCATCAGAGAAACTTTCAGGGGGAACTGTTCCCTCGCTGTCGTTCATTATCAGGACAGGTGGATTTTTAGTGCAATTTTTCTTATGCTCGAGGAATTCGGACAGATCGAAGAATTCTGCACAGCATTTCTCACAGATTTTAGTTTCCTCCATGCGGCACCTTTTGGAACTCATTTCGCCATCCCCGTCACCTGGGACGTCTTGTGGACTCCCTTAAAATAAAAGAAATTCACATCATTAGTAGCTAGATTTAGACTGAGCATTTCCTATTCTTAAGACCACCCACTTCACCTGAATTGCAAGCTAAAGACACAAGATGCTGCAATCAAGTTTTCAGATTGATCTGAGCTCTTGCTCTTTGTTTTGCTAACTCACTAGCACTTCCAAAGAAGCCTGCATATTTAGTTCCCTTTTCAATAAAAACAATATAAAAGGAATCTCATAAGGCCTGGTGGAAACAGGGTTATCACAAACCCCTTTATACAGGTAAAGGGACAGTGCAGTGAGGCAGCTCGCACCTGCAGAACAGCTTAAATGAAATGAGACACAAATAAGGCAGAGAAGGCACCGTAACATTGCGCAAAACATCACATAAACGTGCTCCTACTTCACAGAATCACAGAATCACCAGGTTGGAAGAGGCCCACCGGATCATCGACTCCAACCATTAGTTGTGCTTCAGTTTGTGCTGAACCATCTCACAGAAATTCATACAAGATAGTCAACACAAGAACTTGAGAGCAGTTCTTACTCGTAGGCTGCTCTATTCAATGACATTTGCTGTACTATTAGGGAAGCAACCAACTGCTGAAGAGGGCTGACAAAAGCAAAAGTAAGTCTGATAATTTTTACATACTTCAAAACCCACACTTAAAAACCAACCTCTAAAAGGACAAAGTAGCAAAGAAAAGATCTTTAACTTATAGAGCCCCCCCACACAGGTATGATCCTACATTGATCCTGATGACTGGAGCGCAATGCAGCAAGTTCTGCTCACAAACACAAAGTCATTTCCCCACTCAGGACGGGGTGTTCAGCTGCATCCGCAACCCACTTGCTTTTAGGGAGGGGGAGGGAAAGCAAAGCTGGTCGTAAAGTCCACTCCTGCCCTTCCTCTACCAGCACCCCACAGATCAGACTGAGCAGAATTCACATACAGACCAAAAAAAAAAATTTAAAAAAAAAATCAATAATTCAGGGAAATATCAAAACAGAAGAGAAATTTTAAACCAAAACAGGATGTTTTTGCTCACTCTTGCCATGCTTCAAGCAACAAACTTGCACCCAGCTCGAGGAGGGCGAGCACATGGGAGGCAGGAGTATTGAGGAGGTAAAACTTGAGGCTCGTACAGCTGAGGCGGAGCAGGAAGGGCTGTAGACGCATCACAGCCCCCATCAGGTGCACTGTCCTGTAGCTCATGTTCACTGGTACGATTCTGATCGCTGCCAAGGGTGCAGGAACCAAGCCCTTCACCTCCCCGCACACACAGTGGGGCACATGGCAGACCCCAACCACAACTGAGAATCTGTATTACGAGACCTCTTCAACTCAAGTCCTGCATCTCCAGCAATTCACCTCAGGGCTCAGCTCTGGTTCCGTGTCGCTAGCTCACACCGTCTTGCACAGGGAACCAAAGACTCTGCAAGCACAAGCTATTTGCGGCTTTCATTTTAAAGGTGTAAGTGAACCACATATCTGATACACGTGTATATCCTGTACATGGCAGGGTGGAGGGGAGCATGGCCCAAGCAGCAACTCAAGCACATTGACTTACTGCTTTGGGGTAATGTAGAAGCTCTGAAAAGGATGATATTGCAAACCTTGACATTTGTTAACAAGGCTGTTTTATTCAACAAATCAAGTTTTAGCTGTTCAATGCTGAGAGATGGAAAGTTCATGGTGAAACTCTACGTTTTAAAAAAGAAACACCTCGATCAATTAAAAAAATGCAAGTATCAGAAGCCCACTATGGATTATAAATCTAAATCTATATGTGTGCAATTCTGTTAATCACACACACTTCAGGGTTACATGTCTTTGAACAAGAAGGAAATGTGTTCTCATCACAGTTATTATCAAACCTGTTTGGATTCCTCATATCTAAACAGGGAGAATTAAATATGTTTTCCCTCCACTCCTTCAGGCTAAACAACTTCCAGAAGTGAGGGAAATGAGTAAAAGCATAGTTTAGGCGTACATTTCTCACCCCAAATATTATTAAATTGATGCCTTTAAACATCATTTGACTCTACAGGAAAATGTACAGAGAAATCCAGTCTGCAGAAAAGCACAAACAGTAAATGATTTGGGACTTGGTCAAGAAATAGGGTCAACTGAGGTCAAGAATGGATTTTTTTAAACTCATCTTTGCAATGGTCTGAGCAAATACAGTGGAAAAGAAAGTAGTGGTGTTAAAAAAAAGACGCAAAACTTCCAAAACTACTCTACACTAACAACAGGCTCCAATGACTACTTTCTTAACTATTTGCATCCATCCAATACGTATTCCACAGGCTAAACCATCAAAACCTCTTTTCCAAATACTTTTTTAGGGCTTTAACAGTCGAACCTCCCAGACCCCACTGGACAGCTTCCCTGAGCTGCAAAACAACCTTAGGTTTTACTTTAGGAAGCACAAAGCTTGTTCTTTCACAATGTCTCCTCCGTGAGCACACACATGTCATGCTGCAGTTTGCATCTCTGCATCAGCCACATTAAATGCATCAAGTGGATTATAAATGCCTGTATGAACGACTGTTCCTTACACCCCCCAAGGAGACACTCCAGAATAATGAGTCCCCAAACTTGAACAGCTTTAAAGGATCATTTCTTTCCCCTCCATTGATAGCAATTCCTTCTTTTTCCATTGATGAGACCACAGCTAAATTCAAAGCTCCTGTTTCCAACTCCAGCACAGCTCACGCTCTTAATTTTCATAATTCTGAGGAGCTCCAGGGGTAACTTTTCTACGTTAAGCCCCAGTTGCCACCTCAGAGCAAGAAGCTCCAGCAAAGCGAAGGCAGGTTGGCAGCCCTGTCCTGCTCTCACTAACACCCTCACAGTTCAGTTCCCAGCTCCCCTCTCTGTCACCAGCACAGAACTCCGAATAAACTCAATTTCCACTTTGTAGTGACTTGCTGCATGAGGAGTAGCTAGGAGTTAGGCATCATTTTCCCATCCACCTTAGCAAGAATAATAGCTTCCCCTATCTCAAACAAGGCTGGTTTTAAAGTACAGTCCATAGAAGCACTGCTTGGTTATTCTGTAGTAGCTGGAATAACGAAGGCACAATTTATTTCTTAAAAAAAAAACAACCAACCAAATCAAACACCTTTTCTGAAACCATTCATCTTGATTTCTAGCTACATCCTCTCCCCAGCGTGGAAGGAGCATCAAGCCCCTGCAATCACAGCACCTCATTTCCCCCAGCCCCTATCACTGCCATGAACTTAATGCTCTGAAAACGTGAGGTTTCTCTGCAAAAGCACCTCCCTGTGCAGCCAGCTCTGTGCACACACTGTATATATTGAGTATTTATTGAGTATTTACCCAGGAGCAGAGCCCTGCCACAACAATTGCTTGTGCACTTCACTTAACCCTCTCCAAAGGCTTCCCAGGGATAGCACTTCTACTGGGTGGTTGGTTTTTTTTTTTCTTTTTTTTTTATCTCCCCACCCCCGAATTTCAGGAATGTTATCTCTCAGCATCTAGTTATCCAATAAGTTAGAAGAATGCAGTAAACCCAGCAGGGGGGGTAGATTGAATCACTGGCAAATGGATGGAAAAAAATCCACTATTGTGTAGGACAAGGCGGTCAGGAGGAGGAAAGGCTGATAAAATCCACACAGCTCGAATTAATTCTGAGGGAAACCCGTAAAAGAGGAATGAAATGGGTCCTGTCTGGTTTGATGTGATTTCCAAAAGGGGTGCTGCCCACTTACCACTCATCCCAGCAATTAGCAACATTCTTTCTCAACGGAGATAAAAATTATACTTCACTTGAACTGGGAGGAAATGCTCAGAGCTCAAGCTTTCCTTCCCCATCACTTTTTTTTTTTGAAGAGTTCAATACCTTGAGTGAGGTGACTTTTTCCAGGTTACATACGAGGAACTATTTTTACTTTAACATCATCATGCACTTTCCCCCAGATAAATTAACCCCTGAAGGATTAGCAAGCACCCAGTCCTAGATATGAGACCTCAGCCACCAGCTCCCTGTTGCTCTCAGGCTCAGTGCTCCCCTCATTTTTTCTTTTCCTTTTCCCAGCTGAAAATGAAAAACTAGAGCATTAAACTGTCCAAAATCTCCCTTCTTTACCCACTAAGAAAGACCATTTAAAGCATTTTCATTAACGACAAAAAAATCACTTTCTTGAGGCAAGCAAACTACATGCCTGACTACTTGCAGAAATAGTCAAGAATCCTGAATACAAGTTTATCAGCAGCATTTTTCCATCCAAGAACGAGCCAGAAAAGCCTCACATCTAAAAAAAAAAAAAGGCTCCACATGCTTTCAGGTGCATCCTCAAGGCTTGAATATTTTATTATTTGCATCCCGAGCCACCCTTTGGGTATCGACTACCCGGCTACCTAAGCGAAGGGGCAGGACGGGGGGGGGATAAACGCATCCGAGGAGCAAAGGGTCAGGATAGGGGGGTTATAAACGCATCTGAAGAGCGCAGAGCAGCATTAAAACCCGCAGGGTGGGCTGAGACGGGGCTGGGGAGGCGGGGGAGGGAGGCTGGAGCCCGCCCCGTCGGGGCTCCCCCCCTCTCAGCATCCCCGGCCCCGCTCAGCATCCCACCTGGGTACCAGCCGCTCACCGAGGGCTTTTTAAAGCCTTTTATGCGCGATCGCTCCAAGCTGGATGGAGCTAAACGGCCAAAAAGCTTCCCCCCCCCCCCAC
>WAAB01007542.1:0-56737 GCA_013389865.1 Piaya cayana | reverse complement strand
GGGGGGGGCACATCGAGGAGCTGCACCCCAAGATGCTTAAACCGAGATTCCCCCCCTCACATCACCCCGAGCTGCTTAAACCACCCCCCGCATCCCCCAGAGCTGCTTAACTCCCCCCCATCCCCTCACAGGGCACCCTGAGGGGGTCCCGTGTCCAGCAAGGATCTAAATAATATCCCCCCACCCCAACAAAAAATTGAGGGGAAAAGGGATGAAACACGAGGATGGAAGAAGCCCCCACCCCAACCCGAGAGAGAGAAATGGGACCCTCGGCTCGCTCCTCACCACTTGCAGCATCGGGGGGCTCCTCGGAGTGGATGTGCTGGGGCTTCGCCTGCTTCCGTCGCGACATGCTGCACCCGCATCGGGAGCCCAACAGCAGCGAGTCTTTATTTATTTATTTTATTTTCTCACACACCCCCCTCCACCCCCCCCCCTCTCTCTCTCTCTCTTCTCTCTCTCTTTTTACTCCGCCAACAAATTCCTAGAGTTGGGAAATTCTCTCCCAGCCCGGGGAGGAGGAGGAGGGGGGGGGGGACATGGGACCGGAATGCGCATGTCAGGGTAATTATGATTATCAATAATGCATTGCGATTTATCACCGAGCCCCTGACAGCTGATTGGCCCGGGGCCAAGGAGCCCGCAGATTATTCAAATTGAAGGCGCATTGATCAGGGCGCCGCGGGGCACGACGGGAGGTGTAGTCCCGGCCCGGCCCCACAGAGGCTCGCGGGAGGGGGGGGGAGGCGAGAAAACACCCCCTTACCCCAGCAGAAACGCTCTGCCCCCGCAGAAAATGTCCCTCCCCGAAAACAGCTGAAAATACTCCCACTCCTGGCAGAAAATGTCCCCCCCCCGCTTCCCAGGATGCCCCACGGACAACCCCTTGTTATCATCTCACCTGCGCTTTTTTAATATTGTGTTTAAATACTTCCCCCCTGCACCTCTTTTTCCTCTTTTTCCTCTTTTTCCTCTTCCCCCCCCCCCAAGGCTAAATCTTCCCTTTCTCCTCAAATAAGGTAGAAAAGGAAAGAGCCCCGATTGTCTGAAGGGGCAAGCCGGGGGGTTCCTGGTTAAGGGGCTTTAAAAGAGGGTCCAGACAGGGAGCGATTCCTCCTGGTGTTGGTTCGTTTCTTTAAAGGCTGATTTTGAGTTTCGCTTGCTGGGAAAAATTGAGCCAGTGGGATTTTTAATGTTAAATAAAAGCGTTAGGCACGTAAAAGATTAGCGTGAAAACTTGGAGTGGAAAAACACCACTTTGAAGGTGCCTTCCTGGACTAAGTTGATTGTATAAGTACATAGTGGGATAATTTTTCCATTTTTTCCTCCTTTATTGATGTGAAGATGCACCCACAGCCCTATCTGGGTGGCCTGGGGGTGCGGGATGCAGCTCAGCTGAGGCTCCAATTCCCTCCCCTAAAACCCCCCAGTGCTACAGAGCAGGCACTCCAACACTCTGGTCCCCGCTGGATCCAAATGGAAAGCAAAACCGTGAGGATCCTTAATAAACGGATTGAGAAATCACTGCGGGAGATGCTATGGGTTTGGGGTTTCATGTGGGACACCCGCCTCACCCCCCACCTCTCACTGAAAAATGAAATGGAGAGATTGGTTTGGTGAAGAGATGATGGGCATGGGTTAGTGTTTGACGGGAACGGTTGGACTCGATGATCCAGTGGGTCTCTTCCAACCTGGTTGTTCTGTGATTCTATGATTCTAATGGCCTCACAGTTGCACACCACCATGCTCCCAGTGCTTTACTGGGTTTGTATAACATTTATTATAGTCCAGAGTTTGTGCCTGTGCATACAGCCACGCCAAGTGCCCAAGACACCGCTCAGGATTGTTCCTTTTTAGTGATGTTTGAAGAGGGAGAGCTCTATTTTGCATTGGGCAGCCACAAAAATATCATAAAATCATAGAATCACCAGGTTGGAAGAGACCCACTGGATCATCAAGTCCAACCATTCCAACATTGTAGACCAAGGTAAAGAGCGTGTTATGATCTAATTAGTTATATATCCTCGTGGGGTTTTGTTTTGTTGTTCTAGCATCTCGTAAGGGGTTTTATTTAGCTAACTATAATAGAAAAAATATCTTGAGAGCAGAAGGCATCACCCTCCTCCTTGGACAATTATTGAACGTGGAGGTCAGGGGATAAATTTTGTTTTTCAGGCCACTTTTCCTCTGCAATAAATAATGGTTTTACAAACCCCAACTCATGATGCACTTTAATGGACCTGTTCCATGAAGGCAAACTCTGTATTTACTAATACAAAATAGACGATATTAATGGGTATTTAAAATCACTCTGAACATTTTTATCTGGTGATCACTCCACCCCCACGTTGCCCAAAGAGCTTCTATACATTTGTTTGTTTAACCAGCATTTTGAAATGCTCTTTGTTTTCAAAGCTTGTCCTGAGGAAATAGACTGTTAAACAAGGTCGATACCAATTGATCTGCAGATAGATATTTATATCGATGCATTTTCTCCTTTTACACTTGATATGCTCAGTGTAAGCAACAGATTTTCATTTATTACACAAAATGCTACCAACCCACACCACCGAATTTATTAAATGCACAGTTTTAGGTATCAAGCTGAGAGACGGACAGCCCCGTACAGCAGATCCATATTGAAAATGGACAAGTCACATGGAGCATTTGTACTGAATTTAAAAGAATATATTATATGAAATCAATTGACGTTTTGGTATTGATTTCAGTAGACTGGGATTTCGCTTGGTGTGGCTCTAACACTCTGAAAGAACAGAAGACACAGAAAGCGTTAGCTTACAACGAAAAATAAAAAAGCAAGGGATGCTGCTGTGTTTAAGTCTGGGAAAACAGAAAAAGTAGGAGAAAGAGCACAAGTGACTGAGAAAAATGTAGGAAGGAAGAGCAGGAATGTGACCCAAGGAGAAAAATCTCCTGATTATACTTCTGTGGAAGGTGTTCCCAGCCTGTGGTGATTATAAATAGGCTATGCTGAATGATTACATCACATGCAAAAGGCATAGTGCTTGGCTTTAGCACGATCGTATGGATTAGCATGATTACAGCTTCTGGATTTGAAAAATAGCAGGCTTCCTTTTCTGGCTTGACATTTATTTATTTTTTTAAGAAAAGTCCAGAGGAACAATCTTCTACCACCAACAGAGCCGAGGCATCATTCTTGATAGGCAGACGTCCAACAGCAGCCCAGACCCACCCTCGGAGCTGATAAAAAGAGGCTTTTTTAACACCGTGTGTTATGAGCACGTGGAACTCGTTGCCACAAGGAACTGTTGCCAGCAGCAGGAACCACATCTCTGCCCGGCCGTGGAAATTCTTATCTTCAGGAATGTCACTGCAGAATGATTAGGACTATGGAAAATCTGACAAGTATGCTTATGGGGCGATATAGAAAATATACATACACACATGTTTGTATATGGGGATATGTACCTCTGTATGCACACTTACTAACTCCCATGAAGGTAGAAATCATTGTCTTAAATCCTGTGCTGTCTTCAAATCAGTTCAATTTAATGCTGGAAAGAACACAATTTTAAAACTTTGTGGGTTTTTTTTTTCTAAATTCAGAATTTAGATGAAAATAAAAATACCTTTTCTTAAGTTGCACTATGTGTTACCTACATCTTTATAGCTTGAATAGGGAAAGAAAAGTCTTGGTATGCTTTGAGGCACCCAAGCAGTTCACTTTCCTTCTTTATTCTTCCCTCTGTACCTCATAGTAAGATGGATCTTCCAGGGTAGCCTCTCAGGGCTTGTCTCCGCTACCTGGAAGACAACTTGAATGTCGCCCTGTTGGAACATGTTTGGAGGTTTGTTGATCTGAAGTTGACCATAGCCCTGTAGGTAATGTAAATCAGAGTAATTAACATTCATTGTTGGGCCAGTTAATCAAGATTGAATACAGATCGACCAAGTTGCACCTCTGCTCTATGACAGCGTGGCTGTGGGACAAGTCAAAGGTCATAGTTACCCTTCGTGTTGTAAACATGGTTTCTTGGGTGAAGGCTGATGGTGCCACCAGTTCTAAGATTTTATAAACACCATGGAAGTACCATCTTCATTATGGTACTGCTAAGGCATTAATGGATTGATGATTCCCATGGGTTCTGGGCTGTTACGTCTAAAACACATTTTGCTAAAGATGCATCCAATGGATGATGCAAGAAGCATCTTTCAATCCTCAGCGAGTGAAGGAATAAGGTAGGAATTGTAACTTCTTGAAAGAGCCACCAACTGGCCCCCCAGCCAGGAGGAATGAGTGGCATGTGGGCTAGGCAGGTAAACAAACAGATCTCTGGGTGTTTGTTAAGATGCCCAAGCGTTTCATCCAGGCGAGAGTAAACATTATCAGCTCTATTTCTCACAGCATGGGAAGTGTCCTCCTGTAAAATCTAGTATTAAATGGCAGCGCAGCCTGGAGTGTGGGAGACCAGGCTTTGCCCAGGAACACAAACCAAGTATTTTAAAGAATGGATTAATTGCGAGTTAAGTGAATAGCTTTCCCCCTATTCTGCAATATTTGTTCATTTCCAAACACTTGTTTCTGAAGAAATGGAAGATCAGAGGTAAGTAACTTGTCACTACAGGACTGTCTTCACTGAATTTCATGACCCGATGGTAAATCACAGATAGTAATGAGAATCCTGCGAGGCCGTTTCCTCCCAGACAAGGTACACACAACCTTTTTTAGCACTAAGCTGTAATGGGGACTTTGGAGATGTTTAATCCATTTTTACAGGGGGGACAGAGCCAGCAGCCCCTGCCTCCACTGGGCTGATGTTTGCCTGTGGAAAATCCCCTTCAAAACTGAGAACTAGGCTAGTGGGTTTGGATTATGAGGGTTTTTTTTTTTAAGTGAATATCTAACCTTATCTGACTGAAATATTTAATCAGATGGCAATAGTAAATACAACTTGGTAGGTAACAAATTAGGACAACCTCCCTCATACATCCTTATAATCTCCTATAACCATCATTGAATTGCACGGAGCATTGCTTCATAATCAATTTGTCAATGCAGTGTACCGTTAGGTTATTCTAAAAAGCAGCTGATGAAAGGCATATGGAACATGTTACCTGTCCTAGCAGAGGACTGAGCTCGGTTCCAAGCTCATTTCATGTCTCTGTTCATGGTGGTTGTGCATAAAATCTGCTGCTGGGCTTGAGTGGTCTGCAGCTGCCTGTGCAGAGATGGCTGGAAGCAAGAGCTCAGAGAGAGAGTTATGATTTTCCTAGTTTGTGTCAATGAAGAACCAAGATCGAAACTGAATTATTTTCAGATGTCAAAATACCACTTAGTAAGGGTCTTTTACTTAGTAAAATCAGCTTTCATCTTCTGCTTTTACAAGTATGATTAATAAGATTTTTTTGTACACCTAATTCAATTTCTCTTGCTACAGCAGTTTTTCCATTTATTTTTATCAATTGCACCCCAGTCCTAAATTTGCCTGGTTTCCATGTGGGTGAATTTGGTTCCTGTCATACCTAATGGAGGACTGACAACCAATTATCAGTGGAGATTTGGAGCATCAGCAGGTTTTGGAGGTGCCATCTGGTCTTTGATAGCTTGGCTTTAAGGTCTTATTTAAATAAAAATAACAAAAATAAGGAATAAGGGGGGGGGGGAACAGAGAGAGTATAATAGTATGATCACACTTGAACATCTGAACAATTTACTGTAAATGCTCTTATTTTCACAATTTATGGATCTTGTACAGAGAGTAAAGTTTTTAAGAAAGTCATCCCTTCCTCCTCCTCACTCCAGCTTTCTACAGATCAATTCTTGACCAAGACTCAAAGTTGTAAGCGTATTCTCTCTGCCATAAGTAATACTATTTCAAGAAATTCTGATTTAAATGCATAGATCCATTTTGATGAAGTTTCCAATACCATTCCATTAAATGAATGATTAAAAGGCTTTTGTCCGGCTTTTCACAGAGAGACTGAAGTGCCAGAGGAGAACGAGCCCACTGAAGTCAAGACCACACTTGATTTTATTCAGTATTGCTACTTAGATTGGAGAACTATAAAATTACATTTGGATTTCTTGACACAAGAAGATTTATCATCAAAGTAAAAATCAGGCTGCAGATATGATGCTGCAATCACAGAGGGTTTATTCATTCTGGATCCTGTATTGACCCAAACAACCAAACAAAAATCTTACAACCCTAAACTATTCCCACCTACAAAGCTCAGTTGTTTTGCTGCAGCCTCATCCACACTAGCTGAACAAGCTGGTTTAGGACCTGCTGGTTTTAACATCGATTTGTGACTGGAGTGATGTGTTTTCTAAAGCCAATCTGACGTAGCACGACTGGAGAGCAGAGCCAACGCTTTCTGCAAAGTTCCCCTTTTAGCTCTTTCACAATCTGTCTGATTTTTATAACCTACAAGACTCTAGATTTAGGCTGGATGTTAGGAAAAAGTTTTTCATAGAAAAGGTCATTGGGCAGTGGAACTGCCTAGGGAGGAGGTTGATTCACCTTCCCTGGAGGGGTGTAAGGTGTGGGTGGATGAGGTGCTGAGGGACATGGGTTAGTGATTGATGGGAATGATTGGACTCCATGATCCAGTGGGTCTCTTCCAACCTGGTGATTCTATGATTCTTCAGGCTGTCTGATTATTCCCTGAGGTAGCTAAAATGATGCACCATAATCACGGTGAATCGCTGATGTACGTCAGGTCATCTACCTGCTACCCCTCAATGTTTGCTGCACAGAAGCTCTTTAGATAAGGTTTTATTCATAGAGGTGCACAGGTGAGAGTGAGTTTGTGCCACACCTGGGTGTCTGCCTGGTTGCTCCAGGTGTGCCACAGCAGGTAAGGTGCCAAGTAGCAACTCCAAAGAGTTGCAAGGTGATGCAGTTGTGAAAATGGAATTGCATCCCTACTGCTGAGCTTGAATGAAACCTTCGAGAGGAAGAAACTGACTAGATAAAGCTAAAATAACCGTTGTATTTGGCTCAGCCCAAAAGTACTTTTTACAGCCCCTTTATAAATAGAAGCTTGGCAGAGTTAGCTGCAAGGAGGACCGATGCAGGATCTGGAAATTAGATGAAGTTCAGCCAATTTCCCTTGCAAACCTCCCACCTTGCAGCTAGTTCCGAGTGCAACTTGGTTATCCCCGATTACAAGCGTTCAACAACTTGATTTTTAATTTAGTTATGTTAGCTGGGGTGCGGTCTACTCTACAGCCTTTAACTAGATTAAGAGACAGATCAGCTATAATTAGAGTCCCTGATTGAATTAGATTGGGATTACAAATATAATTGGATACTACCCTATTCGAGACACTTCAAAGGAAATATTTCTTCAGAGCATGAAAGCTGAAAAATCAACAGACCTTTGGAAATCCTTGATCCTGTTTCCTGTGTGGATGTGGCTGCTCCTGTGTCGCTCCAGTGCCTTCTGCGGAAAGATATTTTTTTTTTTTTAAGAGACAATTGCACTGGTGGAAACTATAAACCAGACTTTTGACATACATTTGCAAATCAAAGGCAACATAACCTTGCAGCTTCATAATCTTGCTGGTGCTAGTGAGACAGCCAGATTAGGCTAAAACTGTGCCTGAAAGGACCTTTAAAAACCTAGTAAGAAGTCCTAAGTATGGACTAATAGGCCTCAGGTTTTATTGTAGGATATAAGCCAGGAGCCACAGTTTAAGCAAAGAATTCTTTTTGCTGACATGGCTTTTGGAGACATTTCCATTTGAAAAGAGCAGTTGGTTGAACAATGGGCTGGGCACTGGTTCAGTGCTTGACACCTTGCAGCATGTAAAGGACAAAAGCCTGAAAACTCTTTTTTTCTTTTTTTTTTCATATGATATCTTTTCTTGTTTGTGGCCTTTAGTCTTTGCTCTACTGTGAGCCTGGAGCCACCAGAGCTCTGGTTAAGTGGGTCACACCAGGAACAGGCTTGTCAGCATAATAGCAAGCTCATAACTCAAGTAGGAAAAACTTAGAGAGTATATTTTGTAATATAATTTTCCAAAAGAAAAAAAATCTAGCAGCCTCTTAACCGACCAGCCATCCAACCAAATGAAATTAAAATTCAACACTCAGAATATGCAGCGCGATTTCAATATAAGCCTCCATAAATATATCAACATTATTCAGAGGATGCTCTGGTTGAGGTCCAGGCATGAACTTGAGGTCTCTTCAGTCCTTCTACATCTTAGCCTCATACAATCTCCTTGTCCAGGCTCCTCAAAAAGCTCATGAACATTGCAGTTCATACAGAAATAAGTTATGTGAGAGGTATTTTCAGGGGAAACATCCAACCCAGGTTGCTTTTTGTTCTTTTTGGGATGTTCCCTCTTTTGACCTTCTCCTTTGGGTTTCATCAAAAACTTACCATGTTAAGAATGCTGGACCAACCTCTGGAATCTCAAGGTGCCTTCCACACACAAAATACTGTTTAGAAGAGAAAAAATTCCCTCAGCGAATCTATAATTCCTTGACATTACACCCAATCTGCCTTATAACACTCAATCCTGGCTCCCTCAAAAAGCCTCAAGAGCCGCAAAGCACCTTTACAGGATGCTCCGACAAGCTGAAATTCCAGTTAATAAATTGTAACCCACGTGCTTGTGTTACCTCACACTTTTTTTGCTGATTAATTGTCAAAATCATCCCTGTTTAAAACTACTTCAAGACAAATTAGATCCTGATTGTTCTTCTTTTTTTTTTTTAACAAGCTGCAGTTAAGTATTTTCAGCGAAGACGACATTAAAGTAATTCCATGTCTCAAAGCGGGACCTTTAATTATGAACAAAAAGGAGATACGGGATTCTTGGTTCCTTGTGTAACAGATCACAGATATCTAGGAGAGGTTTTATTTGTATGTCGTTCGTATACACAAGATTTATGTGTGCAATTACATTTCAGTGTAAATTAACCCAGCCAGTGTGTCTCTTTAATTGCAGGTGCAAATCAAGTTGGTAAAACATCTTTTCCTGTCCCCCCTGGATTTGTAAGCACCTCACATCTGAGCTTCAAAAATCTGTGTGTTTATTTTGCAGATGAGAGTTGTGCCCTGAAAAAAGCAACAAAGCTCCTGGTTCTCTCAAACCTTCAGCTGGCAAATGGTCTCTTATACATTTTAATTAAAGTGGTTATTCGACAAGAAGCTCTTCTTGTTAGGTTTAGGTGCATAAATTCACTCAAATTTGCACATCAGGAGAGTAAATGGGATCCAAATATTGATATATGTTGAAGCTATCAATACAGTTGAACACATCTTTCTTTTACTTGAGATTTTCCAATTTCTAAGCCTGGTGTAATGTGACAACTTTAGCATAAGCAATCTTTATCTCTCTGCCAGTTAATTGAGAGGGGTCAGATTACTCCAAGGAGCCAATCACTTCGGGGTGGGGGTTGCTGTAATTTAGGACATCAGGAATTTTGACTCCAAGAACAATCCTTTTCAAACTTTTCTTTTCATCTCCAAGATTAACTTGTAAATTTTTCAGGGAGAAGGGGAGAATAGGTGGAGTGGGGGAAGCAAACCAGAGGCAACAAAGCGATTGGCAGTCACCTTGCGTGTACTGAGAGGTGACCAAAGACAGGGACAAAAAAAATTGCAATTTCCTTTATTTACCAAGCTTGCTCCATTCCTGATTGCGTATGACTTGGCAACAACATATTGATTTTTCAGGAGTTTCTTCTTACCATTGCGAGAGAAAGCGAAATTACTGATTGGGAAGGAAAATTTCTTTGTTCTGTTTTGTAAGAGAAACAGGGGTTTGTACATTGGAAAAAAAAAATAGAAATGCCTTGAAAGAAGGAAAAGAAAGGGAAGAAGTTGAAGCCACAGAAATCAATACAGAGAATTAGGTGAAAGAGAACATTTTATATGATTTTTAGAAAATAATTTTTCATACACTAAATAAATTCTTCGACTTGTTTCCTACAAACCCTTTCAAGTTGCAATTGGAGTCTGAAGCTATAGGCCACCCAACTGGCTTTAAGATGGCTGAGAAACCTTTTTTTATTATTTTGGGAAAAGCAAAAGATTAGGAAGAACTTAGGCCTTCAGAGACCATCTGAAGTAATCTTAAGAAACGCGTATTTATCATCCCTACAGTCACTCAGAGAAGGTTTAGAATTATTGCCTGGGGGTTGAAAGACCTGACCATGTGTCATCAAGGCGCAGGGTGTTACCTCCATATGACGTAATGGAAGAAGAACTCGTTCCAAGGTGGTACAACCTCACCCATCACATGCAAAATACTAAATGCTGGTTATCCCAGAGAGGCTTTATAAGAACTCCCTTCTCTGACCTCAGTGTTAGTAATGGTGAAAATAAGGCTGAATAACTTGAATTTTAAATGCTAATGTTGCTCTCAGCAATGGAATTGCCACCTAGAGTAACCGAGGAGCAGCCTAGCACCCTCATTTCCCCCTTGCTATTTATTTTGGGCAGTCACTATGCCCAGAACTATTTAAATGCTGAATAATGACAAAGCCCAAGTGGCTTCATCCAGTTTGGGATGAACCTATTTAGCACCATCCTTGTTTCCAGCCAGGGATGGAAAGAAAAAGGATGGTGGCACCCAGTCTTCAGGCTGGGTTTTCACGACACTTGAGCACTAAACAGCATCATGGCCAGACCAGCTCCTGCTCTCACCTCTCTTTTGGCTTTTCTCAAATCTTACCAGCAACATTTTTTTTTCTCTTTCACTCATAAAAATCATGATAAATGATCAGATGGTTCCTATTTGGAATGGTTGGACTCGATGATCCAGTGGGTCTCTTCCCACCTGGTTATTCTATGATTCAGTGTAACTTCACCTCTAGGAAACGGGGAAATTAGTCTGGAATTACATGATTACCAGCCACCTTGAAGCTCAATTAACACACCCTGTAACTCTTCCAGAAAAGGGGGAAGGTCTGTTTTAGTGCAAGCGTAAATCACAGGAGTTTCTTCATTCTCCTTGCTTTCTCTATATTTTTATTTGCCATAGTGGGATGGTGTGTAAAGAGAACTATATTCAGGTTGGTCAGGGTTTACATTTCACCTAGTGGCTGATACTGACAAGGCTCACGTTGCCTCCCTGTGCCTTATTTCAGACCCCTCTGTATGAATGGGATTGCTTCAGCACGAGGAATTTTGCTGCAATAGCCTGGGGCAGCCAGACACAAACACACAGAACACTCTGAATGAGTAAACCAGGATATAGTTTCCTAGGCTAGACTGGATTTTCCTCAGGTTAAGGAATTGTATAGTATGGACCTATTTTTTTTAAAAAAATAAACACTTTTCTCTCCCTCTTTGCAATGAGGCACCAGAGGCGTTCCCTAAGGTTAAGCAACTTTTCAAAAACTTTGGTATCTACCGAGTGAATCAGAAGCAGCGACTCCAAAATATTACTTCACATAGACAAAGACTTAGGAAGGACTTGGAAAATGTCACAAAACAAGAAAAGGATCCATAACATCATAACACGAACACAAGGTTTGCTTGTCCCTAGGGGGTGTTCACCCTCCTCTCTACCTTCTGCCACAGATCTACATTGAAATTGTACTAATTAAAAATCCTGAAGGTGCTGATTAACTAACACACAGTCTCTCCAAAGCATGATACAGCGACACAGCAGGGGAAGGACAAAGGCATCAATAAATTCACCTGTTTAGTCCTCATCACTCCCAACAGGTGGAACATCCAGCTCTTTCTAGCTTTGTAGTTAGACCGTCTTCTCCCACATATAGACCAGGACTTCAGCTCTCTCCTCAGGCACAGCCAGGAGCTCTGAGGGGATGGGATGGATATAAATGGGCTCCAGCAGCAACGCTGTAATAGGGAACAGCTGATGCTCCAGCCCCTGGTGCCCCACCAGCTTCTCTTCTACCTTCCCCACTACATTCAACATTTATTTAGGAAGAATTGATTTTAGTTAACCAAGCCTTGCCTGTAATTAAGTGTTACCTGTGAAATATTACAGAAATTCCATCCAAGAGAAAAAAAAAAAAGTTTTAATTCACTGGTGTTTGAGGAGGTATTTATGCAAACTTCTATAATTTTGGGAACCTGCTATTATTTAGCCAGCTGATGGCACTTCTGGAAATGAATGACTACTATTCAGAGCACTCAATGCTCCGAGCAAGCAGCTTCTTGATACAAACTCTGGTTTCGTGTTACTAACTCCCACGATATTTGATGTTTCATTTAGAACCGAAGTTCCTAGAGAAACAAATGAATGTGAGAGAAGCCTTTCTTCTGCGGACCGGTCAGGCAATCTTAAAACATGTGACAATAAAGAAAAGCTTGAAAATGTGGGGGCTCTGTGGGGTTCACCCTAAGGTCACAAACCCCCAGAAAGTAAACAGAATATTTCCAGTATATATATATATATCTCCAGTATGTATATATATGTGTATATATGTATATTTCCAGCATATATATAGTATTTTTATATATCCTCTCTGTGTGTTTATATATACCTATATTTATATACATTAAAATCTCAGATAACTTGAAGGTAGTTTTGGACCTTTTTTAGGGTCATTGAAGCTAATATCTGTATTTTTCTCTTGTGGTTTGTTATTTTTTTTATTCCTCCAAATACCTGTGAGGCATAATGCCGTGTTTATCTCACTCTTATGTGAAGTTTATTCATTCGACCCAGGGCACATTCAGTTTTCCAGATATATTAGTGATAGGTGAATGAAACAAGCACGGGATGTCAGATTTCAGGCTGCTGGGAATACGAGCTTCAGGCTCTTTCTGGGTTTAGTCCGACGATCACTGTGGGTAAATAGATTGTGGAGATACAGCTCGGAAAAGGTATTAAAAATAAGAAAAGAAATCTTGAGTGAGATAGATGGCAGGAAGCGACGTAATGGGCAAATGAAAAGAAACACGCATTCTAGGGCGAGGGAAGGGTAGAGCGTCACCAAGATTGATTGGCTCCAAGTGACGGATTCTTTTGGAGGCAGAAAGATGCCTCAGAAAGATTGAGCTTAACTAAGCGGGCAGATCCACAATGGGCCTCTGGCCATAAGAGAGATTTGCCAAATTGCTTTTGATTCATTTTATTTATGAGTTTTAAAAGCATATAAAATATTTCCACCTTTTTTTTCCCCCCCCGGAAAGAATAAACATAAATAATGTGGGTTCCATGGGGTGGAAGTGGCACCCACCTGAATCCTGATGAATTTGAGCATGTGGAACAAGACTTTGGAGGCAAACTGTAGCACCCAGGGAAGAAACCTTTTATCTAAGTAACCGATTATTGCTGTGTTCATAGAGCTCAGCATCCGTGTCTTCTAGAGCCAGAATCTCTCTGCGCAGCACTTGCATAGTGCACGTTCTGCAGTGTCTGGACACCACTACTTGATTTTAGGGCAACAGAAATTACTCTGTGGGACTGAACCAGGGGAGTGAGAAGGTGCCTGTCTCATTCATTAACCACTTTTGATACTGGACATCGTTTGATAGCCAGGGAAGATGGCATAATAGCCCTTGCAACTTAATCAGCCGCCACATGATGTTTCATCTCGACCTGGAAATCAGAATATAGATTAGACCCTGAAGCCTGAGGTTAAGCAACCCTTGTAGAAATGCCATTAGCAATAACAGTTAAACAAAGATAGTTCTGTCACCCAGTCTGTGCGTGAGACTCTTAAAATCCTTGTCTCGGTGGCCATGAGTCCCACAGTGCAATAAATCACTTCACTGAAAAAGCATTTCCTATGAATTTGCTGTCTAATATAATAAAATATCTCTTGAATGTCATGTCCCCTTTTTATGTGTCTCTCTCCTAAATTATTTTACTTCCTGCTGGAGTTGGGCTATTGTTTAATCTTTAAAAGCTTCTCGCCTGATTTTCAGAAGTGCTGAGCACCCACAAATGTAGTCGGTGGGCTCTGTAATTGTTCAAAATCTTTTTGAGACCAAGGCAAGGCTTTAGTGCTTAGCCAGCTCAATGATGTAATTGATTTCAGCCCATTTGATTTCCCAATTAGCAGGTAGTGGAGGATGACACCTCGGGAACAAGTTCTTCATAAAGGTGTACACCATCTACTCTGGAGAAGCATTTAAAGAATTAAACCCCCAAATAAGCCCAAGACCCAGTAGCTTATTCTCCAGCTAAGAATTTACCTTCTGCAGCTGAGTAGTATTTAATCTTCTGAAGGATAATTACTGCTTGCAAACACCTTAGCAAGAACAGCACAAGATTGGTGGAGAATCCATATGTTACAATTATTGGATCTTGCTGTTGTGATGTGGGTGGGCTGAAGGCTGGATTTTAAAATAAAAGACACCCAGGGAGAGAGCAAGAGTGCAGTGGAGCCCATCCGCGGTACCAAGGCTGTTCTGTATCTGAGCTTACTTGATGGAAGTAAAATATTTTGCTTATAAAGAATTTTCATAAACATGTCTTAGGATGTGTATTAGAGGTAGGTCTTAGGATGTGCATTAGGAGTAAGCTAAACAAGATGGTATAAACACAGGAATGGCCTGTGAGAGGAGAATAAATGGCCTGCTTTGCTTTCCAGGAGCAGCCCCTGGGGAGGCTGCGCTCCCCGCGGAGCCCTTGGCTGGAGAGGATCCCCAGATCCATCCCCTGACCAAGACTTCACTGTTTAAACCTGGGAGATGCCTAAATGTAGAAGCACGTGGCTAATTCTATTAGTTTAATTTTTAAAACGTCTTTAAATCGCAAACGCATCTAACTTATCTTCAGGTAAAATTCAAACCGGCAGATCTACCTCGGGGGATGTCTCGGTGCCAAAAATATCTAAAATTTTCTCAGGCAGCGGAAAGAACAAATCAAAGAGAACAGAGGGATTTTATTGAGTTTACTGTTAAACATTTATCCAAAGTGTTCTGACAGGGTTTGATAGGTATTTAAGCATTGAAAGGTACAGGCAGGCATGTAAAAGGGCTTTCAAAAGAGTCTGAGCAGGTCAGGTGCCCAATTCCCATTGAAATTCAGAAATAACTCAAAAATTGTTTCCCCTCTACTTTTATCTTCTAGTCTTGAGTCACATTAAACCCTAACTTGGGCAAACCTAAGCTAGAAAAAGCAGATGTTCAGCATTTGGAATCTGGTCGCTGCCTAAATATAGATGCAAATGCCTAATTTGAGACTTCTACTAAACTTCTGTTTAAAACGACTACCACATCTAACCTAGAGAAGGGCACAAATCCACACTGCGTAATAATAATTGAATGCAAAGGCTTTCATCCAGATAAAGCACAGCAATTGAATTAAAATTTGCAAGGATTTTTGGAGCCAGGGTGGACAGCGTAAGTTATAATCTAGTAGTAATTATACGCCCTCGGTTTTCATCAGATGAAAATGTTTCCTGTGTGATGTGAAATAAGTATGGTAACGATTAATTTAACTCTGCGTTTTATAGACGAAACTGTGTTTCTAATATTTTGGAACTAACAATAACTTTAAAGGCAACTGTAAATATAGTATTTTGAAACCTTAAGAGATTAAAGCAAACAACATATGGGGCCAAAATCACGTGCGAGGCCGGAATTACAATTTTCCTAATATCGCTTTTTGAAGTATGATACTTTACTAATAAGGCCAGCGAATTCAGCTCAATACAAACTCAGTAACGTCAGCCAGAAAAGGGACTTTTTACTAGCGAAACTGGGAAGTGATTTAAGCTAAACTGACAAAAAGCCAATATGTTTGATGCTTTCGAGGTGAGGTTCGACGGTACCAAACCAGTCCAATTGCTGGAATTGCTGTATTAGCAAACCTGCAAATTAAAAATATCTGCATTTCTCAGCTGTCAGGTCTACCCATTGAAAGGCTACAAAAGAAATTAGGATTTCCATGTATCTAACTCTCATCTTCCTGATAATATATATCACATAGTCATAATATTTTGGAAGGAGGTGCATGATCGGTGGAACGAGATTGGTGGGAATGGCTGGACTCGATGATCTGGTGGGTCTCGTCCAACCTGGTGATTCTAGGATTGAATTTTCATGCCGTGGCAGCGTCTGAGTTGTATCATCCTCTTCCCGTGGCAGGATCCACTCGGTGCTCCTGATGCTGTGCAGAAAGGTGAACTTAGTGGAGTTAGAGTGAAGATAAACATCCCTCTCACTCTTTCACTGCCTTCAGATAGGAATTAATGTCATTATCTTATCAAAAGACATGTAGATATGGTGCTTACGGACATGGTTTAGTTGGTAGTGTTAGGTTTACAGTTGGACTTGATGATATTAAAGGACATTAAACGTGATATTATGTTCTTACATGATATTAAAAGACATGTAGATATGGTGCTTACAGACATGGTTTAGTTGGTAGTGTTAGGTTTACAGTTGGACTTGATGATATTAAAGGTCTTTTCCAACCTAAATGATTCTATAATTCTATAAAAGGGGCTCCCAGGTGACATACGACAAACACATTAGAGGAAGGGCTGTGCTACAAACCAACGAAAAACTCGCTTTCTCGATGGAGTAATTAATTTTGATGATTATTTTTTGAAACAGCGGCTCTGCTCTGTTCTCTGCCTGCAGATAGGTGTTAAATCATTCCTGTGAGAAAGGCAGCTAAAGGTAACGGCAGCTGTGGAAACCATTCACACTCTAATAGCCCTGCTGCGGCGTTCCTGGTGAAAGCCCCATCGTATAACGAGCAGAGACAATTTCCACATGATGGTAAACAAAGAATATCTATGTGAAGATGGTCTATGCGAAGTCATTCTTCTCCAACCTTTTTTTTGGTTCTTTTTGCCATTCCCCTGTTTATTTTGTGGCCTCAAGCCTGAAAAGGTCCCCTTTTCTGTGTTTCTGCTTGGCATCATAGGCTGCATCGCTAACAACTCAGTGCTATTTAGTTTTATTTGCTCTTAAAATGAACAAGGCATTCTTAGGATGTGTTATATGATACTACTGTTTTGTTACTTCCCCCCCGGATAATAAACAGTCTGGAAATTAATGATTTATAAAGGGCTAGTGTTTGTGTGGCAGAAACTAGGACAAGTGGCTTGACTCAGATCCCACTTGTGCCCGTAACTGCAAATATTTTAGATGATTCACCTCTGATTTGTATCTAGTAGAATCCTGCTCGATGCAAATTTTTTTAACACACGTAAGACAAACGAACATTTAGCACTAATGTAACGGCCACCGATGAAGGAACCTGGTAGAAGTCAAAGCCGTATATTCTTTGCAATTAACTACATACACAGCTGAATTATATTAGAGAGGGACAATTATCCAACCGGCCTTGTTTGTTGTACAAACAAGCTTCAGCCCTCAAGGATTTAGGAAGACAGAGTATCAGCCCCTTGCACAACGCTGCTGGGAAGCGATTCTCCCATGGGGTCAGTCATCAGCTGCACGTTGGAGGCTGTGACTAACCTTATCTGCGGATTCACGTTACGGTGAGTTTCGAAGCAACTGTGGTTTCCAGGAATCCAGGACTCCCTCCATGCTGCTTCTTCCATGTCCTTCCCATGCTGGCACGTCTAGTTATGAAATCAGGCTGGAATCCAGCTTAAACACACACAAAACAAAGGACCGAGAACCAGCTTGGGATGAGAAGGGGGAAGGATGTAATGGGGCAAGAATACTCTGAAGTCCTTTCTTCACCAAGCTCTTTCTGCCATGAGTCCACGGTCAAAGATGCCACAGGTCAGTCTGCAGGTCTTGGACTTTTTAAGTTGTTATCTATGTCAAACAGAGTGAGGAATATACTACCTGGCACATGAGGTTTTATCCTGCAATTTAATTTTACACAGAAAAGGTGAAGTTATTAATACCTGTATATAACCTCAAGTGAAAATGCCTTGGACTTGGCTTAGCTCTCACTAAACTATATGAGCTATCCCCTACTCATATACTCTATTTTATGGAAAGATACTCACACACACCATTAATAAGTAAAACAGAGTTGATGTGACAAATAAAAATAAAAACAGCACTGCTAAAAGTCATTGCTGGGAATGGCTGTTGCTCCAGATGAATTTTGAAACAACTCTGTAGAATCAGGAAAAAAAGCCCTTTTTAAGCTGCGCACCTGCACAAATGTCATTAAAAATTCAAACGAGTACTAGAAAACAGCTCTCATGCAAACTTGCCAACACTTTCATGATAACAAGCATAACTCCCAGGCAGGGCACGTGGAACGTATAACACCCTCAAACAATGGGCTTTTGTTAACGAGCTCAGGAGAGGCTCCAATATAATTTAACATACAATGGTGCAGGGTAAGGGATGTGCAAATCCGTAAACATCCCTACCCCAGGGTTTTGTGGTTTGGAAACAGCACGGTGAGATCACACAACCTGACCCGCAGGCGTAGGGACAGAATCGACCTGTCAACCACCCTCCAGCTCAAGAACTGAGACTCTAGGTCAAAGTCTCCCATTGTCATGGATCGGCGACTACAGGAAAAGGAATAAGATCATGGTGTTATGTGTGGGGTTTGGCTTACGGGCACCTGTAAGCACTCTAAGTGGCTTGATGTCTCCCATGGACTTTCTGGAAATTGTGTACGAATAGGAGTCCCTCAGCTCATCACTCTCTGCAGGGAACCTGCCTCGGGAAGAGGCACCTAACCAATCTTAGAGGTTTTGGAAACAAAGCACATCAGCAGCTTGTGAAGGGGAAAGATTGAAAGATGCTATGAAAGTTGTATTTTTAAAAAGAATAATGTCAGCTCCACAAGAAAAGAGCACGTCTACATGCTGCTAATTTATTACCAGTAAAGCTTGGTTTAATAAACTTGTGGTAAATATTTTCTGCTTTTAAGACCCTTTAATGCTTCAAAGGCTCCCATTTGCTTTAGGGTCCCTAGGGACGCTGGTGCCAATAAGACATGTTTCGTTAATTACGTTGCACAAATAAGCCAAATATTGCACAAACGTGTGGAGCAACATCGTGAGGAATGCGGCAAGGGCTCTTCCAAACTTCACGCAGAGCAGAGCCACCCAGCTGGTGGCCTTTATAAGGATGGTCAGGGCCTGAAGCACACACTTGGGTCCTGTCCACACCCTCAAATTTTATCATTGCTGTTTAGGGCAGAAAAAAATTGCTAACAGGTTTCCCTCTGGAACTCACAAACATCGAGCTTTCTCAGTGCACAGCCCTGTTAAAATAGGAATAGAAGGGGAAAAGCATGAAGCAGAGACATCACCGATCCCTTCCACCTCTTTTGGCTGGGAATTATAGAATCATAGAATCACCAGGTTGGAAGAGACCCACCGGNATACTTCACAGCCATTAGTAAAAGGTCGGAGAAGCCACACGACGATTGCACCTTTCAGGAGGACGATTGGAAGAGCTGCAGGCAAAGCTGATTTTCTCAGAGGGGAGCGCTGGGATAGAAACCTTCACTTGGATTCTCACCTTACCTTTCTGCTTGCCTGACACACAGATCAGAAAAAAAGCTGCATCTTGGCTGAGCAGGTGAAAACCCCCTGTTAAACTGAAAAGCTGGAGGTGAATTCTTGACTGCAAACCAACTGTTCTCACAACCTGCTTTTTCCTGGTAGTCGAGAAGGAAAATCAGCGAAAGCCCTGTGATAACTGGAAAACAGAAAGATGTTTGGACACAAGAACAATTAGAACAGAAGCACAGTGAAGTTCTTACAGCTGAGGGAGACTGTAGGAGCGTTGGTTGCCAGTGAGCCACATGCCGGGGCACGTGCTGCTTTCTATTACTCGGTGCAGCTTTGGGAAGGAACTGTACTCGGCTTGTATATGAATTTTAAATGAATTGTTAACACGTTTTATGAATCTGGTAAAGGAGCGCTGACGTGGGAGAGCCAACATGTCTGTTCCGCGAGATGAAGTAAATAAATCATGACTTTCACAAGATAAAACTTTATTGAGCAGCAATAAATGACAGAAATACTTCTAACGGCATTTAAAGCCATGTAAAAGCAAGCACAAAGGGCTGATTGCCCCTGACTACATGTGCTTGTAACAGCCTGTGCTGCACCGGTGGAAGAAAAGGTGCTTTGCTGGAGGAGCACTGGCTGTCCCACACCGCAGCCCCCTGGATCGTGGTCCATGATGCCTTTCAGCACCTACTTTTGTTGCTCACAGCACCTACAACGCTTTGGTGTGTTTCTCGAGACACAATCCTTCTCTCACTCTGTCTTTTCCCACCATAAATTCCTGTGCTTTTTGTGTTCTTAGCACGTTTTTGGACCAGAGGACACATCATCTGTGCCGTCCTCCTGCCTGAGTTCACACCAAGCAGAAGTTGTTCTCTAGAGGAACGCACTCAAGGGGATCAGGAAGCCAAAACTAGACTGAAAAATGGGTAAAACAAATTTGCATAATTTTCTCTTAAAGTTCTCCATAAGAACACCTCAGTGCATTTTCACCATTCATTGTGGGGTGGATAAGAGCTGTCTGGTAGGTCAGTGGCAATAGGGGATGGACCTTAGACAAACTTGAGCGACACATCAGGTAGCTTAATGTGCTGGTGACTAACATAGTGTGACACATGAAATTATTAGAGATCTGGAGGAGAAAACTGCCTGGATCAGTGCTGAAAAGCTCTGGTAACTCCAGCAACATGAACAAGTACCCCAACACAAAAAAACCACCAGAGGCACTTTTTCTAGAAACATTTAACTGCTTTAAGAAACTCTTGTGTGGAAGTTGGACTCTGAAAAGAGCTTTTCCTCTATTCCCATCAGCTAACGCCCTCCTCTCAGGCAGCAGCAGCGTCTCTCTTTTGATAGAAATAATTTATCTGGACCCTCCAAGCTGGAAAACTATATTACTGCACAACTGACATCAATGTTATAGCTAAACTTTACAGTTTTATTCACGAGAACCTCAAAGTCTAAATATTTGTAGGTGCAATGGTGACCCAGTAAAGTCAAGAGCAACATTTTCACTGTACTCAACAAGACCAGGACCACAGTCTGTAGTTTTCTCTAGATTTAGGTCTCTGGTTTGATTTTCCTCCAGAATTACTATGTGATCTATTATTACATTGCTTTTCATGAATATTGGGATGATCATAATTAGTACTAACTAGGAAATGAAAAAAAATACAGGTTTGTCTTATACAGGCAACATGACTTTATGCTCCCATGGGAAGTTGGCGCCTTGCACAGACTCAGATTTCATGCTGCTATTCCCTTAGCTCAGTTCAGTGCTCAATAAAGCTGGGAGGAATTTCCATCACCCCCAATGTTCCTTGATCCCCAGAAACCCACCCCCTTAAACCTCAGGGATAACACCCAGAAGAAGATGAATCTTCTCAGTAAAAAAAAAAAAAATTCTTAGAGTAATAAAGTTTTTATAAAAAGTCACTTGCCTGATTGGCTGAATTGGAAAATTGCAGTGAGACAGTCTTACTTTCCCTCTAGCACACTCGCTGGGGACTGCAGCCCAATAAATCTGTTCTTCAGCGTATCCACGATACCATCAGCTGATCGAGGCTCGGCTGGATCCTCAGTGATGATATAACAGACACTCAAGATAAGTAACTTTATATATACATGACAGTAATTCCCCCCTCCATCCAGACGCTTTAAAAACATCCCGATACAGAATTAAAACAGAGGGATGTGAAATTATTCAGGATATACAATGGAGGAATTTTATTACCGAGCCGACTGCGTTATAAATCAAGCGCTCTGTAAATGCAATAAAACAATTGTTTAGTCTGCATGATTCATACCACAAACCTCAGTATTCTGTGTTTTGATCTTATTGCAGCAATAAACTGTCTAGACAGCAATTAACAAACTGGTTTTTTTCTTCAGATGTTTGGAGTGCCTTTGCTGCCTGATCGGCGCTCGGAAATACAGGGCTTTTTCCTCTATTCCTATTAATTATCAAGTTGATCAAGAAGCACGGTTAGCCATTCTCTGTAATTGCACAACGTTTCTCTTTAAGTGAATTGATACAGGAAAAATACCAATAATATTGTTTTTCATTAGTACTAAGTAGCAGAGATAAAGATTTATTTTACTGTGATGCTCTAGAATGAGCTTTACAGTATAATTTATACTGAGCCATAAGGTAACATTTTAGACCCTAACAAACTGCTTAGGCACGTGCCTAAGTTTAAGCACATAAGTAATCCCAGGAGAACACGTAGATTTAAATTTTGGTGCATGACTCAGTATTTTACCAAATAATTGATCCCTTACATATAATTATCCCTTATCTTTTTACCCAGTGAGCAGCACAGATGTGTTGTATTTTGGTTTTAAGCTTAGTGGCTTTGAGAAATGAGATGGAAGGGGGTTTAAAACCTAGGACAGCTTCTGGGGGAAAAAAAAAAAGGTATTTGAGAATGGCAGAAACAGACTGAGAGTGTTTATTCAGATAGTCATTTAACATGAGTATTAATATAAACCTGTAATATAATTATACAAAGTTTCACAGAGAGGTAAACAAAACGGCGCTTCCCATGGTGGCCCGTGCAGGTGAAACCTTCCTTTTGAGGGACAATTTAAGGTGTGAGAGGCATCCCCTCTGCAGCTGGAGCGAGGGGACCAAGGGCTGCAGCTGTTTGTTCAGCACAAACACCGAGGCTGTAAACGGACGTGCCTGCGTGTGTGTTTATGCCCGTAAAGCACCGAGTGACTCATCACACATCATTTCCCTCATGCGGTTCCTCGCTTTGGGAGCTTGATGCAGCTCTATAAGATCTATGGGTGATGGAAACAAACGGGCTCTGATTTTTGCCTAGTATGAAGCAGCCAAGAAGTATTTTGGTGGGTTTCAGTGCAACCTTGGCTGTTGCTGCTGCTGGAGGAGCCGCTTCGTGCCTGGTTCTTGCTGGACAGCTCCCGGCTGGGATGGGAACTAGGGCTTGGGAACTGGAAATTGGGAACTGGAAACTAGGGGTTGGGAACTGGAAATTGGGAATTAGGGGATGGGAACTGGGGATGTGGACTGGGAACTAGGGGTTGGGAACTGGAAATTGGGAATTAGGGGTTGGGAACTGAGGATGGGAACTGGGGCTGGGCAGCCCGTCTCACCCACACAACCAAAAAACCAGCTCAGTAAGTTCTCGTCACTTGACTTTCTTTAATTTGCAGAAACTGTTCCAAGGGATTTGGCTGTAATTCTAAGTCAATGACTAAATACGCGAGAACTCGCTTATGGTTGGACTCGATGATCCGGTGGGTCTCTTCCAACCTGGTTGTTCTACAACTCTATGAACTCATTAAGAATTTCTATTTGAATTTGCCTTTCAGAATTTATTTGGATAATAATCCTTCTGTAAAGGAAAAAAAAAGTTTGTTTTTTTTAATGAGTTTTCTCTCATTCCCCATTGTGGTGGTGGGCGGGGGAATGGGGAAAAATATACAGAAAGAAAGAGGAGAAAACTACAATCGAATCTGGTTTGATTGTCCTTGAAAGCATAAAAATAACAGATTAGGGGAAATGGAACTTTTCAACTAATTCACACCATTTCACAGTTTGTATTCACAGTGTTTCTAACCATTCTGAAATGGTTTTGTATCTGCCAAGTTAAATATTTTATCTCAATGTAAGAGAAAATATTATGGGTCTGATCCTGATAAATAATGTACAAAGTGTGCTTGCCATCCTGACCAGCAGCAACAATGCAACTGGTATTTTAAAGAGTTTCAGGTTGTACACAAAGACGTGGAAAATAGGCTCAAACTTGGGAAATTATTTTTTGAACACTATTTTTTGAACACTACAAGGGATTTAATTTTCTAGCTGTAGCTTTGCCACGTTCTGTCTCACTGAGCAACATCACAGTAAAGGGGGGAAAAGGAAGATTTTGCAAGTATAGATATACACCTTGCAGGTTATTAATTGATTAATTAATTACAGCAGAAAAGTCTGATGGCAGGATTGGTCACTTATATTTGGAGGAGCTGGAGCAGATGTGAGGGGAGACTAAGTGTGAGCCTGGAAAGTCTGGGAACCACTGTAGAAGTCAATAAGTGTCCCAAAACCCACTGATAAACACTTGCTATGTTTACCTGGTTTTTTAAATTTCAAAGAGTTTTGCTTAAAGAGTTGTGCATCATTCATAAAATCCTCCTCTGTCTTCAGCTTTTTTTTTTTCTTCTTTAAATATCCTCATTCCTTTGGAAAGCTTTAAAAGGGAGCTTCCTTTAATTCTAATTAGCTTTTCCTCTATTATCATAGAATCACCAGGTTGGAAGAGACCCACTGGATCATCTAGTCCAACCGTTCCCACCAATCTCTAACCCATGTCCCTCAGCCCCTCACTGCAACAAATGTGAAGTAAAATACTTCATTATATATGAACACTATGCAGATTTAGCAGGTTTGCCTGTGAATTCAAACTTGCAGCTTTGATATATTTTCCCTGAAGAAAATCTTCATCTTCAGGGGGGAAAAGTAGAATTCTGCAGACTTTTCAGACAGTTTTTAGGAAACATGCGCAGCCAGTCAAATCAAATTCTGAGCTCGCTGACCTTGACAGTGTCCCTCTGAATTTACTTTGCAGCCTGGAAACACACAAACAAAATGGTTTTAAAGAATTGATCTGAACAAGAAGCAGCAGCAAAGCTGAGGTTGCTGCACCAGAGGGGTCTGTCCCCTGGGCTGGGGGTGTCTGGGAGGGGCAGGGAGGTGGATACCACCCCCACCAGCCAAATCACCACTCATCCTTCTCATTTTTGAGTTTTTGCTTTTGGATTTTATCCACACTGAGAATCTCCTAAAACATAAATCACACACTGTTCTCTGGGCGTCCTCAGGATTTTAGCTCACCCAGCTCCCCTGCCTAACTAGGCACCCTGGAAAACTCACAATGGCTCGTTATCCTTTCAGAACATTTTTAAAAGGCAGTTCAGCATAACTAAAATCAATTTTTCACGTTCTCAGGCAGGAAAACAAAAGTCCCAGCACAATTTTTTTCCTAATTTGTGTTTCAATTTTAATCTTGGCTATGAAAACACTTTTTTTTTTCCTTTCACATGTATTTTATCTGGCTTAGAAAAAAGTACAGAGTACAGAGGCCGTGCTGGTGAGTTGGAGGAAGGTGGGTGGAAGGCAAAAAAATAAAAAAAAAAAGGAGGGGGGGAAGAGAGAGATCTGATGTGTCTTTTGTGCTGCTGCACAGAAACTGCTGCCTGTAATACTCCAGCCAGGCTCCCTCTTTGTGTAGCCAAACAGCAAAGTAGCAGCATTGTTATAATAGATTGCTGAATTTCATTAGTTTCTTTTTTTTCCCCATCCCTTCTCTTTTCCTTTCCACAAAAGTAACCCCATGTTTTTACAGAAGATGGAAAAGCAAACTAGTTTAATTTTTCTCCAAGATTTTTTGTAGAAGAGAACATTTCTTACAAGAGAGAGATGCTGCTCTGTAACTCTCTGCCAAACTAGGTGCATCTCTTGCAAGTTTATCTCTTAATTCATATTATTTTTGGTTAATTAACATGAGATATTTCAAATAACATTCCTAGCACCCATCTGAGAACCCAGAAAATCTTTGGGGGGTGGGAAACAAATTATTAGGAGCAGGGAAGTTGTTCAAACCAGAAATACAACATCTAAGAAGACTCACTTACTTTACAGTTTTATTCCAGTCACTAAATTCAGTCCAATGTCTTCAATGTGCTCCTGTCCTCCTCCAAACCAATCCTGAATTCACTGAAAAGCAAAATAAACCCCTCTAGCTCAGAGCTTTATAGCCAAATCAAGGAAAAACATTTTCACTTGGGTTTGCCTCAAAATTCAGGTGGGCTTAATCTATTCCAGATAACTAACTTTGAGAATTGTTTTTCTTTTAAATTTTGAGGATCTAAGTGGTTAAATCCCTCTGTCCATCAGAACCTGGCAGAATATTCTAATGGGGGATATTTATCTCCCAACACCAAGTTTTACACCGCTCTCAATATAACCTTAAAGCAGGACAAGCCAAAACGAGTTTGAAATTTCAATATCCCAAATACATTTTGTTGCGTTTCCTTCCAGTTAACGCTGCCAAGGAGTGAATCTAATTAACTGGACACAGGAGGGCCTTTATGAATGGAATGTAACATAACCATACAAAGTAATCTCGTTACATTGGAACAAGAGGTTAAATACCACTTCCTGCTATGTAGGAGCTGTTAAGTGTAGTATTGATGAAAAATATGCTAATAACGCCTTCTGAAAAGAATAGCTTAGTTCTTGTTAGCTAATCTCCGCAAGCTGTTGGGTAAAGCTGCTTGTGTGGTTTGGTTCTATCACATGCACATCAAGCAAAACTGTTCTGTTATGTCTATCACTGGGGTTTAAACCAAGGGATTGGTTGGGGTTTTGTTGGGTTTCTTTTTTTTTCCTTGGGGAAGATTTACATGTATATACATATAAATATATACACTCTGCTCCTCAGCATCCTTCCACCCCCCAGTCCCTCCTCTGAGCTTCCTCTAAAGGCTCTTGGGATGAAAGGAGCTCCAGCCACGAGGTGTCTGACTGTATCAGCGCTAACAGCACGGAATGATGAGAAAGTTGGAAATAAGGCTCTGAGGTTGCAACCCAGCTTATGCTGAATCCTCTGAAAGGTTGAAATAGGACTTTTAATACAGATTTATGAGAGAGGAGAATCAGGCTGATTCCTGTAAATAATAGAAATCTTATTCTCGCAAACAACAGAAATCTGCTCATAAATCATCATTATTTGCACCTGGGGGTTAATTATTAGTCAAAGCTCAACCTGAATTTTTAACTGTAAGGACAGTGTTAAAAAAAACAGAAGTTAACTGTTGTAAATCGCAGCAGCTGGAATGGATTTTCACAGTCACTGAACTGATTTGCAGTTGTATTAGTGGATCAGCATCTCTCATTAGGTGTCCATAAAGCAGACAGGGACATCACGCTAAGCCCCTGTGTTTCTTCTGTGCATGGGCCCATCTTGATCTGGAGAGCAACGTTCTGTTTTCTTTTCTCCCTCTTCATTTCCATAAACAATATGCACAATTCCCCGAGCCATTCAGTCCGCAAATAAAGGCAGAGGGCTAAGTAAATTTGCTTCACACCAATTATTTTTGTGAGGTCACCGAGTTAAGCATTAAAGAATACTGCTGTGGGTGAGCACTCGGGAACAGTATGATTTGTGCTATGAACTGGACAAAAGCACCGGGCGCAGAGCAGAATACAACATTTATTGAGAAGCTTTGTCCCACGAGTTAACAGAGGAATAATCCTTTTCTTTGAACGACTACGAATTACTCATTTTACCGCATAACCCAGCTGCACTGTAAGTCACTTTTGGAAGTCGCAGCGTAGGGAAGAGAGTGAGAGACGTGTGATTTCAAACAGGAAAAAAAAAGAAATATAATTGATTGTTCTGCTCAGAGTTAAGCTGTTTTGCTTCTGTGCACAGCATGGGCGTGAGCAGTCGTCAAATTATTGTGTTGTGTTTTTATGCAAATAAAATTACAGAAGGAAAGAACACTTTTAAATAACCAGGAGCCAAGCACAGAGCCAAGATTCCAGCTGTTGCGGATTTGCATCGTTTTATTGTCGCCCTTCTTGCAGCCGCTTCCACCAGCGAGAGGCTGGCCCCACAGCTGATTGTTTACTAGGTTTGGCTGGTTTGCGAGCGGTAAGGAGCTGTGACAAAATGCTCTGCACATGGGTAATTGCTGATGATTACAGTTCAGACAAAGGGCCCGGGCTCGAATGAAACAGCAAGGCAATATTTCCCCTATGGAAGGCAAAAATTATACAGCGGTTATACTGCTATTTGTGGAAGAAGGAGGAAAGCCTTAAAGTTACCCTCCTTGGTTCAGGATGCGAGGTCTGAATCGGACCTTGACATTTCAGGGAATTTGAAAAATCAAACTCAAACAGAGAAACATGATTGTTCCTGAAAAATTAGAGACCAGGCGCAGGCTGGAATCGATGGGAATTTGATCTGGAAAAATTAGTGCAGGGACGGGTGGACGAGGTGCTGAGGGACATGGTTAGTGATTGATGGGAATGGTTGGACTCGATGATCCAGTGGGTCTCTTCCAACCTGGTTATTCTATGATTCTAATACTTTCCTTGGTTTTATGAATAGTGGAAGTGATTATAGTTCTTTCAATATAGAAAAAAAGTTTCACTAGTGTGAAGTCTCATTGGGTCCATCTGTCTGTTCAGCCAGTGAGAACATCACTGAATTCCCCTCAAACAGACAAACCGATCCCTCATCCATTTACAGTATTTAAGTCAGTAAGGACTGAAGCTGATCAATACACACGAGCCTGGTGAAAGCTGTCATTTTGCAATTTACAGTAAGAGACAATACGATTAATTCAGTATTTGCTCTTTTCTCCAGACGTCTGAGTGTCAGTGATAACATCAAGGTCTCTGCCTTTGTCACCAATATTTGATTGTCTCCTCAGCATCCTCAGTCTCAAGCAGACACCTCGGACATTCACTGCCTGCTGCCCATTTTCAAAGTGAAAACAATGCCAAACCCCACACATCCCTCTGCTGCAGAAACTTGTGAAACTATTTATTTATTTATTTATTTATTTATTTATTTACACTTTCCAGATGTGGACCAGGTTAATGTGACCAGTGCTGACAGAGGGGCTGCTGCCTCCAGATATGAAGCATGAGCACTGCTTGGAAAAAATAAATACATTTAAAAAAAAAAGGTTTTGCAAGTTGATTAGGGTCTGCTTGGAATTTGATGCTATTTATTCAATCCGGGGAATGAATGGGGAGTTTCCTTGAGTCATCTTCCTATTCTCTAGCGCTGCAGATCGGGATGACCAAGCAGCACAGGCGTGAGAGCAGGTTCTGAAATAAAAATAGCGAATTCCACAGTTATGACTCCAGTAAAAGATGCTCAGGCATTTAGATAATGGGACTTCCTACTCCCCAGATATCTTCCTTTCTGAGGAATTGTCTCAGGAAGGGATAGCATCAGGGATCATAAATTGTCTTTTGGCTTTTCAACACTTTACAGGCTCCCATGCAACGCCAACAATGGGAGTGGGGAATGACTCTTAACAGCTCATTAAGGCTGTTTTTGCCAAATGCAAATAATAAAAAGGGCTCTTAAGAGGCTGTCTCATTTTTATTCAGAAAAGCCTACTACAGAATATAAAAAGATGCCATAAAATGGAAATGCAATAGAAGACCCATCTCTGGTGTCCTTTGAAAAATTTCCAGGCTACCCTCCAATCTCATGGGTATTTCTGGGTGGATTGCTGAGCGATTCTGCTCTGCAAATAAGATGGTTAATGCAGAAGGGCACTTAAAAAAAATCAGATGCAGGCGCTGTACTGGTGATATATATTTCTGAGAAGTAAGGGAGCAGAAATGAATAGGGATGAGAGGCGCATTTGCCACAGTTTGTTAATATTAGTGCCCAATTGGTTTGTTTTGGTCTGACTGGGTGTCTGGCTCTTTAGCGCTTTTGACCTTCCCACAGACAAAGAAAATAACGCTTTGGCTATGCATGAAATGCAATTTGGTGTCTCCAGGCAGGAAACTCTCTCCTCATTTATATGCTAAGTGCTGGACTAGGATTCCCTGGATCAGTGCAGGCAGAGGCAGGAGCACCTCACCTGAGCATCTGCTGGAGCTTCACAGCTATTGCTCCTCCTGCCCCACTGCCCTCCTTCTCCCTAGCACCTCTCATTGCTGGGGAAGCTCCCTTCCAGGTAACTAACCCTCTGTGTCCCTCAGCATCGCTGGATCAGATCCAATCCAGCACTCACTGTGGGTGCTGGTACACAGGTTGCCTGGGGGTGAAACATGTGATTTTTGGTACTGATTTTTTCTCCTTTTCTCTTCCCCAGGAAAATGCAGGGTTCTGTCTCGGGCAGCCTAAGATAATAACATCAAGTTTTCAGAGGTGTTAAACACGCCTCTGTCTATACACACCAAACCATTAGAAAAAAATATCCACTGATTTCAGCTGTTCAGGTTTGAGTAGCTAACTGGTTACACAACTGAATAAGACAAATACTCCAGCACAGCTGTAGAATAACTCTATGAAAACTAGTAGAAAGATTATTTATATCAGCTGATCTACCTACTCCAATTGATTTACACAGCTGACCAACGTTAATGTATTTCTGAGAGATTTAGACTTACTTCCTTTCCCTCCCATAAATATTTTCTTATAAAGTCAGCTGCAAAAAAAAATTACTTTCCAAAATCTGAACATTTGCTTAAATCTAAATAATTTGAATACCAGTAGGTTTTCCTTATCGTTATTATAATAATTGTTGTTTATTAGGTAATAACGCTAAAAATCCCCCAGTGAGAATCAAACTGTGGTTGTGGGGCGTGAGCCTATCGCCAGGATTCCCCAGAAGCTCCCCGAATGTTGCCATGGGGAGCCTGCAGGCTGCAGAATTAGGACTCTTCATAAATTTGCTCTAACTCTCTTAAATCAGGCTTGAGAATTAACACGATGATCTGGCTTGGTAACTCCTGTTGAGTAAGGCTTGAAAAAGAAATGAAACAAAAGACAAAATCCACTGGGTAAGACTAGTAGAACGTGGCCAGAAACATCATCTATCTTTGGGAATTATTCTTCAGCCAGTGCTGGCCTCTATTAAACCCTATTTCCCTTTCTTCAGTATTTACACCTTCATCCACCTGAGCCAGTAGGATCTAATCTCTAAATCTAGGTTAGGTTTTACCTGAAAAAGAAATAGAGAAGAATAACTAATAAAAGAAAAACTGGGGGGGAAAAAAAAGAGCATCAATAACTTTGGTTTGGGGCTTTTCTCTGGTGTAAAACTTGAAGAATAATAAATAAAAGAAAAACTGGGGCGGGGGGGAGGCATCAATAACTTTGGTTTGGGTCTTTTCTCTGGTGTAAAGCTCGAGGAGAGATTCCTGGCTTTGTCCCATCTACAGCTGCTGGTGTTACGCCACACGCAAGCTCACAGGGTGATTTACTGCAGTTTTCGCTACCTTGGCCTTTCAGAGTGGAAGGGACAGGCAGACTTGACTTTTTTTAAAATGCAAATGAACCAGAACCTTGAGGGGCCTTGGTATATTTTCTTAACTTCCTGAGAGCCCGTCTAAATGTGCCTCTAACTCTGTGTTATGATGGGTTGACCCCCAAGAAGCAGCAGAATGAAAAACGGCACCGAGTTCTTAGGATCAGGAGCCCGACCCATCTCCACGCTCCTGAGAAACTCGCCGCCTGGTCAGTTAATGTTTCCTGAGGCTGCTCTCCCTGTCCCCCCCACCCTCCCACATGGAAAGATTGCATTGGTTTGATAGTGGTTCATTGGCACCGTGCCCTCCAAGGAAAAAGACGCCGGAGTTAAATGGTGAATAGCCCTTTAGTTCTGAAAAACTGCTGAGCTCCACCATATGGGCTGCTCCATGGCAAGGAATATGCTTTATTGGCATTGCTTGGAGGTTTACAAGCAATCTTCTTGAAGTTTTAATGGTTGCTTGGGTGATTTATCCCATCTTGAGAGTCAGCGCGGTTAGAAGGCACCCAGTTCTTGAGCTCTTGCTTTCCTTTATTATGAAAACCTTTAATCTTTCCTCCATGTATCATAAATAACCTCATTATGGCCACACAGAGAAAATGTAACGGTTCCCATGTAAGTTTTGACTTTTTACTTAACGTTTTTATGAGCTACTTTAACTTCACAAGGGGGTCGCTTAATATACAGCAGCAGAAATTTGGAGGGGAGGGGTGTGAGATGAGGAGTAAGCCCAAGAATGAAAATGTCGTATACGATTTTGTGCCTTCGCAGCCATTAAGTCCAGTGTCATTTTTTTTTCAGCCAGGGCTGCTGGCATGAAGACAGGCAGACGTTGCTTTCTTGAAATGCTCAAGGGCATCTCGTGCTGCTCCTTCTAGCAACTTTTTGTAACCCAAAATCTTTTAAGGAAAAAATGGAGCATAATGTCCTCAATTCCATCAAATACTCCAAGTGCTGATGGCTCCACACCAGATCCACGTCTACCACATCTGCTCGCTGCTTCAGTTTATGAACATTTACTGATCCTCATGAAGGTTTGCGAGCTCTATGGAAAGAAAAAGACTCTATCAATGGAAAGCACTGATACTGCTATTTTTTTCTTCAGCTTTAGTGATTCTGCCTAAAGGGATTTTTCTTTAGCAAAACCTTTGCCCAGGCTAGATGGGACCATGTGGGATGGAGATCAACCACACCCAGGGGTGGAAAACACGGGACAAATCTCAGATAAGGAGGGAACAATTAGAGAATTCAGACTGATGTTTCATGCAAAAGGATGGTTAAATTAGCATAAACCAGCAGAGCATAGAGCTGGAGACGGAGGGATCTGTAATTGAAGAAAAGCTCTAAGTGCATCTCTTGAGCTAATTGCCATCCCAAAGATAGTAAAAAAAAAAAAGAAGAGAAAAAAAAGGACTGGAGGGCAAATTACAACTTTGGAGTAGGGATGGACTAAAGGTAGAGGATAAACGTGAGAGTTATGCAGGGAATTTGCAATGGGCTGGGCGGTGCTTTATGGAACATTTGCCCTTAAGTTTTAAATATGCCCTTGGTTGTGGAAGGGGGATGGGGAGGGCAGGGTCAGGAATACCTCGTTTTGGATAGAGGACATCAGGTTTGAAATTAAAGAGAAAAGCTATATATAATGTATGCCAATACATTAAAATAGACACATTTACTTGCATTCACAGCGATCCTTAGGCCACATTGTGAAGACTAAAGCCAAGTTCCCAGTCCCATGTACAAAGTTACACCTTCACCTGGGAGATTTTCACTATTTCCCAGAGGCAAGCTGGGAAAAATTACATTACTTCAGATAATCACAATTGGCTTAATCATCATCAGCTCATGTCTTTTAGAAATGCTTTAGTGCAGGATGTCGAAGGTGGGTACTTAGCCAACGTGCCCAATAAGGTGCTCACGTAAAACCTAATAGTAAACTTTATTGCTGAAAATTCCAGAGATTCAGACTATTAACCCAATCCATTTGCTTTCTGTCCCACTTTGTTATATTTTCTCACATAGGGATTAGAATAATTTGGAAAAAGAAGTACCTTTTTTTTTTTGCTAGAATTATTTCCAGCATCTAATGCAGTTGAAATCTGGGATACTTTACGTTCCTGCAATATGGAATAAACTCATCTTAAACTAGGATTATAGTTGTATTTCATTGGTATCAAGAAAACATAGATAAGAGTCTTCCCACTTTGTGAAGTCTGCAGAGGTGACCTGCTGGAATAAAGATGGATTGTACTAGTTATAATAGATTATCAGATATTTTCAGATGCTGTTAGTATCAACAATCAGTTGATAACGATCAGTTATCAACTTTAACAAGCTGATATGACAGACAAATGTGCTGAGATGTCTCCAGAAGCTGATTTTCCCCATGTGGGTCTCATCACCGGGTCCACCTGGTGCCTGTGGTTGAATCATAGAATCATAGAATCACCAGGTTGGAAGAGACCCACTGGATCATTGAGTCCAACCATTCCTATCAAACACTAACCCATGTCCCTCAGTACCTCATCAACATGTGTGTTGAGGCCACACAGTCTTGGAGAATTGTTTACTTTAACTCAGCAGAATATTCCCATAAGTCTGAGGCTGTTTCCCAATATTGAAGACGGTGCGGGGAGGGGATTGGGAGCCGATGATAACGGGATGGAGGAGATTAGGCAGCTAAGCCATCCATTTTAGTTCCAGTGATCAAATTTCACAGCCTTTATCTTGAAGCACCAACTAGCTAACGTTTCGAGTGAGGGTAAAATGAGGGGGTGCAGCTATAACCAACAGCTTAATGCATGATGATCGGCACCACGAAATTGCCGTCTCTCCAAAAGTGCCGGTGCCTTTGTGCTGGCATGTGTGCTCGAGCCCCGGGTTGATCTTATAAACGCTTGATTCTCGTTATCTGTAGAATGACTTATAACAGAAAGCTCCGCTCCCAGATGTGATTGCAATCACTCGCAGTATCACAGCAGAGAGATGATGTTTGTAAAGATCAGCAGAGACACCAGGGGCCAGATCCTGCTCTTAGGCAAACAAAATGCTCAAGGATTGAATAGCAAATGTTGTATCGGACCATTAGGTAGAAATTTCTTGTCAAGAGGAGGAAAAAAAACTCAAAACCAACTCAGGAGAATTAAAAGTCAGTGTTGCCCAGACATTTTACAAGGAACTGTAAACGCTTAATGCTACGGGTGCCAAATGCTGTGGAGGACAATTAAATGTCATTAAGCTTTTTTTTATGGTAAGAGGGAACTTTTCCTTACAAATTGTATTTAACTAGCAGCTTTACTTGTTTATCCTCAAAAAGGAAAATCTTTATGTGTTTTATTTAAAACCAAAAATGCAGCGTTATACATATTAACATTCTTTGAAGGCTCCCAAGAGTTTTCCAGACCTCCCATAGGTACCCTGAGGGCAAAAGCAGAACCACATATGGGGAAGTGTGGGGGTGAGAAGAGAAAGAAAAGCTGGTTCCACGTGGGTTTTAATACTGTTGATCTCAGGAGGCATGGGGAAAAAAAAAAAAGCCTGTTTTACAAGGTGAACACTGTATTGATTTGAGATCTTTATATCAGAAAAAAAGCTCAATTAATCTGATTTCAGTTGACTGATAATAACACATCCTTACCTTTCAAAACCAGAAGCGACTACCATAGCAACCAAATATAAATAAATGCACACAGCAAAAACCACCATAACAAAAGATAACGAAGTATATCGTAAAAAATGAAAATACTGTCTTTTTAGCCCCCAAAAGCTTCAGAAGTGCTCTCAGTGGTATTTCTGTTACAGGAAAGACTTGAGGTCAGATGGTGATTTAACTGTTTTGATCCTTGTTGTTATTTTATTCTAATGATTACAGGCTCTATAAACAGAACTAGACAAAAAGTTATGTTTCTCGTGAACCGCTGAAGTAATAAACACATTATTTAAATCAACCCTGTAAGAGCGACTGTATTAAGGGGAAATGAAATGAAATGAAAAGGTAGAAAGGAAAGGTGAGAATCTGGTAACAAATACACAAAACCTGTAAGTCTCTGACTTTGCTGATGTGGGATCAGAAGCTCACGTGTAGAGACAGGAATGGTTTGATGGGAATGGTTGGACTCGATGATCCGGTGGGTCTCTTCCAACCTGGTGATTCTATGATTCTATGACAGTATTAGAGCTGCTGAGTCTTTGAGCTCCCAGGAGTAGCACTAATGGTATTTCTCTAAGGATTTCCATGGCCACTGTCATGATGTCTGCGAAGCTGGGGCACTGTCAGTGTTGCTATTGGTATTTGTAACCTAGAAACCTCTTTTTGTTTGCACGTGGAGTAATATATGTGTGTGTTCTGGAGTTCTTTTGGCTAGTTGGACACCAGAAGATAAATAATACAGCACCAGATGAGACTGAAGAGTCAGATGCCACCTTGCAATGAACAAAGATATTTAGAGGGCTTGGCAACAACTAAAATTGAAAACTGCTATAGATATGTAAAATTTAATCAAAATAACTTCACTTGTAAGTAGGTAAAATCAAGACCTTTTATGAATATTTAAATACATTAAGAGTTTTATTTTCAAATGGGGTGGTGCCCACAACAAATTCAAAACCGAACCGTGAGAACAATGATTTGAAATTCCTGCACAGTTTGTTGAATCACAGTTAGTGATTGGTAGGAATGGTTGGACTCGATGATCTGGTGGGTCTCTTCCAACCTGGTTAGGCTATGAGTCTATGGAAAGAGGTAACACAATGGTTTGGATGCCAGGGGCACCTTAGCATTGCAGAAAGTGCCAGCAAACAGCTGCCTCCCGTCCCCAGGGTCCATTTACAGAGACTTTCACCCAGCGGAGTGCGAGCACTGAGCCGGAACACAGCGTGTGACCAGTAATCTGCTAGAGCCCAGGCACCTGCTCACCAGAACATGACTGAGACCTTCCTTACTCCTTCCTCAAAAAGGAATTTCAAGAGCAGGAATGTTTTCTTATCAAGAGCAGCAACTTTCGGACAGGCAGACTCATGACCGCTGGATCAGATAAAGTTGCTACGGAATTTCTATGGTCCTCATTACAGAAGATCTGAATATGAGATGTCACAACATCGCGCTGACATTGGGAAACATTTTAATCTGCACATTTCCCCCTATAAAAGGTGAAACCGAGGCAAAGAGAGAGCAACTGAGTTGTTCAAGGCTGCTGAGGAAGTTTGCAATTGAGGGAGGGCCTGAACGTGGGCTTTCAGTACCCTCAGCCAACACGCTACACCCTGCACAGCTTTTGCTGTCTAAATTAGTATTTGTGAGATTTTCACTAATAATGGTGTCTAATGAGCTGTGTAAACAACATGGAGATATTTGATAGGAGTGGTTGGACTTAATGATCCAGTGGGTCTCTTCCAACCTGGTTATTTTATGATTCATGGAGTCCAACCATTCCCACCAATCTCTAAACCATGTCCCTCAGCACCTCGTCCACCCATCCCTTGAACCCCTCCAGGGAAGGCGAGTCAACCACCTCCCTGGGCAGCCTCTGCCACTGCCCAATGACAAGAAGAGACACGAGAGACAAGAGCTGGGAGTAGAGGCAGCCTGTGGCCACCACCAGTCTAATCTCTGACCTTCACCCAACTCACTCCACACCTTGGGACCAACTTCTGCACCACTGGATGCTGGCTGGAAGTTAGGCACTTAAATCTTCCATGTAAAGCAGTGAACAATAAATCTCTCTAAGGGACTAATGTAACTCATGGACACAAACCAACAGGCTGATGACAGAGAGACGACCTGACCTAACTGAACTTCTTTGCTTTCGCTTGCAAGAATTAGAAGGTTCCCTTGGCTTTCCTTTTACATCAGCCCTACCTGCACTGCTGTGTCTGTGATTTGTTGTAGACAGGCTCCTGCTAGTTCCCTTTTCAGAGCAAACCAAGCATTTTCTCTTTTTTTTATTGCATGACCACAATAACGGCCTACGTTACGCTGACGAGCAGTTGAGCCTGAGAAGAGTGAGGAACGCTTTGAATTCACACTAGTGCTTTATGCTTAGATAGAGATGTTATCTGTTGCTCAGCACAAGTAATTTTATGTGCAAGAGGAAGAGATAAGATAATATTAAAAAAAATTAGACATTTCCATTTCTTATATTCAGACGTACAGGCATTTAAAAAGTGTTGTAGAGCACAGTCTTGTGATGTATCACAAAAGACATTTTTATATATTGCTATTTTAGCTAAAATCTAAGAAACAGGCATCAAATAGTTGATAGATGCTTCCAACAAAGCTGGAATGATATGTATTCTCGCAATAAAATGCCAATAAGTGATTGTTTGCAGATTTACTATGAAGAAAGGGCTGTTGAATGAATATAACTGTCATCATTTGATAGCCAAAACCGTAACTACACAGAGAATGAGAACACCTGTAATATGGATTATGTGATCAAACGGCTTTTGTAAATCTAGATAGAAATCTAGATTCTACATCTGTAATGTTCTGAATCATACTTGGAAGCCAATTGTAGCCAGTCAAAGACAGTTTTCATAAGCTTTCTTAAAAAAAAAAGAAAATAATTTGTACCACAAAAAGAATCGGAAGCAAGAAGCCCCAATTTTTTTCTTTTTGGAAGACAAATATTATGCTTATGCGATTTAAAAAAAAAATCTAGCACCCCCCCCACCTTAAAACTTATGAATTCTCTCTTTGTTCCAGATGATTGTAACACTTCTGAGCGAGGCGAACCATTTGGTGTGTGCATGCGAGACCATAGAATGAATTTTATTACAGCTACAAAACAGATTTTCAGAAGTCGCTTAGTAACTGAGAGCAGATGAAAGGGGAACCAGCTGAGATCTGTGCGCTGCAAATTGTTTCCCCATGATTAAACTATTTCATCCTCCGGGCTAACATCTCCCTACTTGTTTGGCAACAAGTGATAATGTTGGTGATAAAAGCCTCTCCTGGATGATCAGGGAAGGATGATAACTCTTATTGTTGCCTTTCTTTTGTGGCTAGTAAACACTTCTTTTGCAGATATTTTGCAAAACACAATGAAAAAAATGAAAAATTCAAACAATAATAAAAAACGATGAGACTAACATTATCATTTTGCTGCATTGCTAAAGCTTGTGATGTGTTGCTAGGGTTTTGCGTGGGGGAGAGTGCAGAGAGCACTCTCTGAGTCCTTAAAGAATACACTATATGAACATGTTCCAGGTTGGCCAAACTATTTTTGCTTTAATAATATTTTTTTGTCTTAATTATTAATAATTAATACAATTATCGTGATGCATTACTAGTTATCATTAACTTATATTCACTACTGGCAGCAAAGCACACGTCTAGCTGCTAAACTTCTAATTGACTCTGCAGAGTGAAAGAGGAAAATATTACTTATCCCCTAGGATAAAAAAAAGAAATAAACAAAAGGTGTTGAACAAATTATGCTTGTTCCTTCACTTATTTGTTGCTTTTTTTTTTAACTCATTTTATAGTGTTATATTTTTAGTGTGGTTTAGTGTTTGATAGGAACGGTTGGACTTGATGATCCTGTGGGTCTCTTCCAACCTGGTGATTCTATGATTCTATGATTTTGGATCAAATATTGCAAACTTAAGAGCATCATTTTTTAAGGCGTTTCTAGCCCAGAGCTATTCATTTCTATATTTACCAGGTCAATGGGAGTTCTTAGCATCTGGTGTCTTTGCAAATCATGACTTTTTTTTTTTTTAAGTGCTGTGAGCCTGAATTTTGACTAGCACTTAAGAAGCTGATGTCTATAAGCATTCCTGAATAAAGGCTTAATTATCAATTCAAATGCTAGTTTTCATCCACCTGAATTTACAGTTTTGGCTTTGTGTGTGTGCGTGTGAATACTTCTGGGCACGTTTGGAATCGTAATTTTAAAGAACTATCAGTGAGCCAAAAGAAAGATGTTTTTTGAGCCATTCAAAGTCAGATAGAGATTTGGAAAAAAAAAAAGAAAAATAATCAGAGGAAACTGATACCAACATGCAATCATTGCTCCAGGAGTCCAAGCAATGGGAGCCCCAAATGCAGCAGCACTGCCTGAGCATAAAGACTTTCTCTTATTCCAGTATCCACACGTAAATCTGCGCTAGGGTGTGCGGAGGCACCCAGGAAACCGCTTCCCAGCTAGGGAAGGTTTATACGCAGCCTATTCAAAGCCCAGAACTTTTGCTGCTAAATGGTTTTCAAATACAGTTCGTTTTCATGCCACGATCGTTAATGAAAAGTGCCTGCTGAGTGCAGTACAAACCATTTGGTGCCCCAGTGTCAGGGGAGGAAAAGAACAACATTCAGTAGAGCTGAAGGTTTTTATTATCACGTCGTAAAGGAACAAATGGCATCTGTCAATACAAAGGGACTCATAGGGGGTATAGAAAGGAAGCTTAGTTATTACACTCGGGGTGTGCTGCTGAAGTGACAAACTGGAGTTTTATTAACATGCCAGTTATAGATCTCCTCTTCCTCCCCCACTGCCTCCACCCTTTTCTTTTACCTCCTTCAATCTGGTACATACCAGAACTGCCGTAAAACGAAATTGGGTCAGACAGTGCTCACCGTTTCATGCTGGAAGTTGCAATCATCGCTACGAGCAATTAAAAAGCGATGGGCTCTGTATTCAGAATGAGGACCTGGCCCCCAGTGTGGCCCTCCTCCTGGGAACCTTATTTCCTAGGATCAGGCTGTGAGCATCCTGAAGGACTAATCCAATCATAGTTTTTTTGCATTTAGGCAATAAACATCTTTCACTGCACTGATAAATGACAAAGGTGTTTATGGGCTTCAGGAAATGTTTATCTCAAATGCAGAGAAGGCAGAGATGGGATTGTTCAGGCTAGCAGGGAGTCGGGCGCGGAGCAGAGATGGGAAGGGCGGCAGAAAGGGAGGCGCAGGGGGTGAGAACTTCAGCAATGATTTTTACTGGAAGGTATTAAGGCATTTTTTCTCATAAAAAGAGTTTAGTGGCCTTGAGCAGCTGTGGCAGCGAGCTGGCTGTGCCCCGAGGTGAGCCGGGGAGACCCTGGGGGGGACCCTGCTCCCCACCTGGAGAAGGAAGTGGGGCTGGAAGTGCCCCGCTGCGCCCCAGAGCCCCAGAGCCCGGCTGCGGGGGCACAGCAGGAGTGTTTCTGGGGCATAGAAAGTGGAAAAGCTGGTGTTCCTCTTGGGAAAAAAAAAAAATTCGTACAATTAGACCTACAGTATGGTGAAAAGAGCTTAGCAGGCCAGACTGAAATCATGTTAGCAACCGTGCAAGTACAGGACATCGGGCATTTTTTATGGAAACAAGAAAATCCCACAATCACTTATGTGCCTTATGAGCTTTTTCAGCTGCAGAGACCAGTTTGTGTTTTATGATTAGCAAGCATCAGAGCTGCATTTAAAATAAAGCTTGAAAGGAAGCGCCTTTCAGTTATAACTATAAGCAACGATTTCAATGAACCTCCCTTTTCAACTGCCCAGAACACAAAAGTCAAGCCGCTTCTTGCTGATGCACTAAGTGCAGGCAGGAGTTTCGTACTGTCCCCAGAAGAAAGGATCCCATACAATGAAGCCTTAAGGACCAAAACTTTGAAGCCAGGAGACACAAGATGTGCGTAAGCAGGTCAATTTGCTACTCAGACTGACCTTGTAAATCAAGGGTGAGTGGTGCTTGGCAATGAGTGGGAATGCCAGGGTGGTTAGACACAGCCGGGACTGGCTCACTGGATTCCCTCCCCAACAAAGCAGCATGGGTTTAACTTCATTTTCAAAGACTTGTGGGGTGGACATAGTCCCTCAAGGTTTTAGAGAGCATCACAGTTCCCAAAGGGTGTTCTGTCTCCTACAGTTCCCACTGGGGATGATGCACAACCAGCCAGTGTCACACCCGAGGCAACGAGTTACAGCCAGAAGTGTTGGAGCAAACTCATTGCAAGTGGAAATCGTGCAGACGAGGGCACAGGCTTCGTGGGATAACACCTACTAGTTATTTTCCACCTTCACCTCCTGATTCCACCTTGCTCCAGCATAATTAACATGACATGAAAAGAGAAACCCATCTCTCGGATAGGCCATGATATTGAAAAAAAAAAGTGTTTTGTCCAAGCTATTTGGAGGCTAAACTGCATTTTGCTTGTTGCTCTGGCAGAGATTGTTCCCTCAGCTGACACGGCTCAGTTGGCCACAGACCCTTTCCACACCTACAGAGAACCTGCCCCAACCCCATGATCAGCGCTGCTTGTCATAAAAAGATTTATCGGAACACAAAAGCTGCGTTTTCTTTCACTGATGGGCAAATTAAAAAGGCTCTTAAACCCAGAATAATCTCAGGGATGTTGCCTTTTGTAGGTGCTGGCTCTGTGTGCCCATTCCCTTCCCATGCAGACTCCTGATTTTACAGCTTAATGACAACAATCTCTTGGCTCCAGCCTCTCTGCTGCAAAAGGAAGGGAGAGAAAATCATGGTACCTGGCTGAAACCTTCCTTCTCTTTTCATCTGGAAAAGTAACACCTCTCAGACCTCGCTCACTATCCACATCAAGATGTGAGCACACACCAATGTAAATATTTGGTTGAAACAGAGGGAACCAACCTGCTAAATCAAAGCCACCAGAGCACGTCTTCAGTCATAGAATAATAGAACAACCATGTTGGAAGAGACCCACCGGATCATTGAGTCCAACCATTCCTATCAAGCACTGAATCAGCCCTACCTGAGCACAGAACATTTCAGAGGGTTCCCATAATATTAAAGCATGAATCTTGTCCCAGTACTCAACGTCCTACAGTCATTACAGTAAGTCTCAAAAAAAGAAGCTCCCTGTACCCTACCAGAGAGGTAGATGCACTCTCTTAGAGATTAGAACTTGCCTTCAGCAGTTTTAACTCAAATTTAACATAAAACACTAACAGATGAAATAAAGTTTGCCGGGCTGTTTCAGCAATTTGCTTTTTTTCCTGGTTTTAAGCGGTGGGAGATGAAAGCGCTTGTGTTTCTTTGGCAGGCGGAGGTCTGGGAACAAACTTCAATGTTTGTTTCAAATTAAGAAGAAAAAATCATAGTAATTTTACTGGTTTTTTTTTTTTTGCCACATCCTTATGTTTTTGCACCCTGTAAGGTATTTGTGTGCTGGGGGAAATCTTACAGAATGAGCAGGGAAAACAACTTTTAAATTAATAATTCACATTGGAAACATGGTTATAGTCTAATTTGGGAAGGACACTTCATCTCTGACATCATGAGACTTGTGTGTCTATGGACTTGAATGGTTGGACTCAATGATCCGGTGGTTCTCTTCCAACCTGGTGATTCTGTGATTCTATGATTCTATGACTTGTGCCAAGTTTCAAAGCTTTTCTCAACCTGTAACTTTAAGGCTTTGTCTCCACTGACACAAAGGTGTCTTTTTACAACCAGCCAGTGAGTGTGCAGAGGGGATTTTACAGTGAGATAACTAAGCGGAGACAAGATGCTTTGGTGTTTACAGCGAGGAGGTGAGGTCATCGCTGCTCAGCTGACCTCACCTACTCACCACATGCTGGAGCAGTGAAGTCTCCTCTGGGGTTTTACAGCAGAGCAACTCCTGCTGCCTCCTGTCCCCCCACTGAAAATAAGATGTTGGTGAGGAAGATGCACCATGAGGGTCCTTTTGTGCTGGGTTTAGAGGAGGTGAGCTAACACCTAACTAGTTTCCCCAAGGGCAGATCCTGTCAGCTAACAGGTTAACGTGGAGCCAGCCCTGCATATTCCAGAGTTAAAAAAGTCCAGGGATTTGCTGTGGATGCTGGCTCTGCAGGCTCATACTGCCCTCGGCCACAGGCCCATTGCAGGAGTGGTTTGCACGGTCTCTCTACAGCTGCTGTACAAAGAACTTTCACTGTTAGGAGGAAAAATAGGGATGTTGCATGAGCACTAACATGCAGGTGAGTGGAGGGTGATGAGCAGGGAGCTCTTACAGCTCAGGGGTGCAGGATGGATCGGCAGTGAGCTCCATCAGAGGATCTCCACGACAAGCTGCCATGAGCTGCAGCCCCATTAGTAAGCCCAAAACCACAAGTGGACATGTATCCACAGCATTTCACTCAAATTTTTATCTTCCCAGCCTTTACATTGTATGAGCAATGAAATTAATGACGGTTGGTGGTTGATTCACCTTCCCTGGAGGGGTTTAAGGTGCGGGTGGATGAGGTGTTGAGGGACATGGGTTAGAGATTGGTGGGAATGGTTGGACTCGATGATCTGGTGGGTCTCTTCCAACCTGGTGATTCTGTGATTCTATGATTCCTGCAGTTGAACACTACAATCTGATANTGGGTCTCTTCCAACCTGGTGATTCTGTGATTCCTCCAGTTGAACGTAACAATCCGATAAAGACCGAACACACACGAGCCCTTTCTGCAATCTGGAAATATAGATGTGCTCTGACAGTCGGCTATTTTCATAAACTGCATCACGATCTTTGAGACTTCTGCCTCCCCATCAAATTTAGCTCAGACCAAGCAATGACTTTCAGAGTTTCCCAAGGAGAAATGTCTATAGAAAGAGACAGACGTCACCTTACCACCACCTTTCCTGTATAAAATCATAGAATCATAGAATAACCAGGTTGGAAGAGACCCACCGGATCATCAGGATGAAAGGCTTTACATTTACAAACTCTTACTTTATACCACGAGATTTGGACATTGAGACTACTAATACCTGCAGTTACCACAACGTAACCGAAATGTTTCATTTGCCTGGTTGTTTGACCTTGATCGTACAGTGGTTTGAGACGGAGAATGAGTTAATTATTGTGAATGAGATACCAGTCACGTAAAACTTGCCTATTTTTCTCTCCTAATGGAGATTTATACATAACATGCCAAAGCTCCTTTTGTGGCTGATACGCATGTGACTCAGTCACATGAGTAGTTTAAGCACAAAATTCTCCCCCCCTCCCAAATTGTCATGCACAAACAAAGGAAAAATCCATTCTGTTGAGAAGGGGGAAAAGCTTTGGGGGAGGGTTTTGTGGATTTAAAAAAAAATTAAATAAGAAAATAATTATTTGAATCATGTGAGGAAACGAATTGTTATGAAAGAAAGCCAAGGCTACAGTCATCCTTATCTAAGGGCCCTAAAATAAACAGAGTGAGCTCATCCAAAGGAGTTATTAACACACAAACTACGCTGAGCACAAGCACTGTGACCCACGGTCATCGTTAGTGCAGTATCACGACTACAAAAGGGGTATAAAACCTATGGAACTTTTTTTTTTCCCCCCCCACTTTTTAGCTCATGCGGTGGTAAAATGTCTCATCCTGCTGATACATTGCTGATTGTCATGAGCGATCTAGAAATGAAAGGAACACGCACAAAAAAGCAAATCACTGAAACATTTCACACCTCATCATCAAACCCAGAAACACAGGGGAGAAACTCTTTTGTTGTGCCCCACCGATAATCATGAGAGGGGAGTCAGCACATATATTTTTTTATTAAAGGCACTAAAAATTCTGCTTTCACTGGATAAATCTATAGTATAAATAAGATAACTAGATAAATCTATAGCATTTTATTTTTAAAGAAACAAACCCAGTCCTGATACACTGGTACTGAGGCTGGATGTCTTTTCTCACAGCTTCCATCTAACAAACTTCACAAACTATTGTTTGTGAGGAAAAACTCTCTTGTGATATGAATATAATTAAGCCTAACGACGTGAGGAAACTGAAACACTGAGGCAGTATCTGTACATTTTCCAGCTAACAATACGCCGTGAATTCTCTCTCTCTCCTTTTTGCACCTGATAAATAGTTTATTTCACTATCTATTTAACATACTCTCCTTTTGCCATTCAGTGGCAGCACTGGTGGCTTTCTGGCACAGGCACATTGTATTTACACCCGGATCAGATAAGCCTCAGGCTCGCTCACTGCGCTCTAGGAGCCAGGCTGATTGCATTTAGAATAAGAATTTCCCATAGTGCTACTATTCATATTCAGAATCGGAGAACCCGATCTGGCTAATCTCTGCTGAAGCTTGTTGGCGTTGCACTAAAATTGGCAGCACTCAAAGTTTCCCACCAGGGATGAGACCAGGCAGCCTCTTCTCCCCAGAATGAGTTACTCACAGTGCTGCTAAAGTAGCATTTGAGGTCCAATTGCTGTTGGAGAGGAGATGGCAGTTCAGAGCATCCCCTTGGAGCCAGGTGGATGCGGCCACTAAGGGCACCAGTTGAGAAAGAAGATGGTGCCATGTCTGCCAGGGGCTTTTTGGGATCTCAGGTTTTGTCCTGAGGTCCCTTCATATGGCTTGAGCAATGCAAATACCAAACCGAATTACTTATTTGCCTGTTACACTTAAAATAATGATGTTAATCAGGGGAAAAAAAAAAATCCCCACAAGACTGATTTAATAAAATGATTGATTTGGATAAGAAAACCTGAAGCGAAGAAAACTCTCCTAAGACACAATGAGCTTACAGACTATCACTAATTAACTCAATTTACAAACAGGAATCCAGCCCCCTGCCCTGGGCGGAGGGAGCAGTTCGCATTGTCTGAGTTTTGAAGAAAGATACTTTGAAAAATGCAGCAGGGGCTGACGCGCACAGACCGCAGCGAAACCAAAACTCCTGATCTCCTTGGGCTTTTTTATTTCCCGCATCCCCCAGCTTAATTTCTGATTCTTTTTCAATGTGATGCATAAAATGGGCTCATTTTAAGAGGCCAGGCTCACTCTCTTTTTGCATGTTTTAAACTAGGGACACCCCCCTCCCCCAGTTTATCGCAAACAGCAATAAGACGCAGCTATAGCACAAGGTCTAGCTAGACATTTTACTCATATGACCTTCATCTTTGCAAGGATCTATTGTTACATTCCATTTATTTTTGTCAATATTGACATCTGACCATGGACACAAAATGATCTTTTTTCCCTTGCCTATACTCTCCTGTCCAACTTTGCATTAAGAAACCAATTGAAAAGCCTAATGCATGGAAAGTGAATCTTTTGTATTCACTATAATGCCCAATTTTTCCTTTGGAGTTACCAAAGCTGTCCAAACAAGAGCTAGATTTTCCCTTTCAGGGGAGAATAATGGAAACTTTAAATGAAATCAGAAGGTTACTTGACCTGTTCGAAACTCTGAGGTAAAACTGATGTGGAATTATAACATAAAGCCATGCGAGGCTGTTATATAAACCACTGCACATTATGCAATCTCATATTTTCAATAGATCTAAAAACAAAAAAAAAGAACCTTGGAATTATTATGCCAGCTGCTAAAATATCGTATTTCATCTTGTTGCCAGGATGTGAACCTGAATATTATTTTATTTCAATTCACTGACAGTGAAAGATTATGAACAATCAGTCAAAAGGCCTTTCAAATACCTATGAAAAGTATCGTTGCTGGCAACGGATTTTTCACCCAGCACTTTGCAGAAGGTACTCAACCTTCTGCTCACTCCGATATGTATTTCCACCCCAAAAGCGTATCTTGGACACTTGAACTTCTGGGGTGTTTTTACATGCTTCAGATCCTAAAAGTGGCACATGGTGTTAGATAGTTGGAGTGATTCCACCTAAGAGATTACAACTTCTCTCTGCAGACATCTCACCAACCACTGGTGGAAGATACAGTAAATCAGAGAATTAAAAAAGCTGTTTTCCCCCCACTTCAGCAGATCTAAACCCACAGTTCTCCCACCAAACACGCAGTAGGGATGAATTTGATGCTCTTGCTCCAGGTTAACCTGGAGAGTGCTAAGTAAAGCACCACGTTAGTGAGCAAATCCCAGAACAGAATCAAAAGGAGCCGCATTTACTGCATTAAACCTTCTGGCCCCAGGATGCTCTGTGATAGGTGTCTGCAAAAAAAAGGAGGCTGCACTGTCTGTGGCTTTATAAAAGAAAGTTAAATAAAAAGAAGGAAAAAGAGGTTTTGCAGCAAATTTATCAGCAAAACCATTTAATTTCAGTTTGTGTCTCTGCTGTATTTGTTCAACAAGGCAGAGTCAGGGAGGTCTGAGGCACTGCTCATACTCAGCTAGAGAAGGGATCACTGCAAGTCCAGATCCAGACTGAATTCTACCTTGAATCCAGACACACGCAGTTGTACAGCCAAATAAACACATTTTTCCTATAATTTTAGCATGTAGGATTTGTTCTGAAGGTGAATACTGCGTTAATATAATCACTATATATTCATTGCACGCTCATACACTTCCCAGCATTATACAAACGGGAACACGAGCCCTTCCACCCCAAAATAGAAGATATTCTGAAGAGGTAAAGTGAGTGCAACACAAATCTTCAAATACTTTGGCAACTTGTTGTTAAAAATAGGTTGCAAAAAAAAAAAAAGTCTATTTAATAACCTTAAAAAATAACTTTTTATTGCACAAGAATTAAAGGAACGGGTGATATTGTCTCTGCTTAGAAGGGTGTTTGCTCTGAACGATTTTTAGTCTTTCCCCATGCGTCGCACCCCCGTTTCTTTTAGATGAAAATGTTTCCCCCCACCCAGTTCTGCACATTAAGGTTGACAATGCACAGAATTACCAGACAGTTTTGTCGCTTATGCCATAGACTTTACTCTTCCTTTGAACCTTGGCTGGGTAAAAGAAGTTTTTCTTAATAAGTAGTTGTTCATCCTTTGATATGCACATCTGGATGTGCCTCTTATCTGCAACATGGTAATGCTGCTTCCTGAAGATAATGATAAAAGAACAACTGCAAATAACCAAAAAAAAAAAAAAGGAGGGGACCAAAATGCCTTCAGATTTCTTTTAAATAATTATTGCGGTGGAAAAAAAAGTGGAAAACTCTCTGCCCTTGTTTCTGTGGCCTTTTATAGGAGAAAAAAACCCCCAAAGAAACAACCAACCCAACCCAAAAAGCAGAACAAAGAAAACAGCTGAAAGATTTACATACGGGAATCAATGGAATTATAAGGGTAGCCAAGCATGTCTTGCAAAAGTCTCGTGGAGCTCAAGCAAGTCCTTGTTTTGCTCTCAGTTTGCTACCTATAATAAATCATAATATGAATAATTACCAATCCAATAACATATTTCCTAATGCAGCTGATGAATTGGTAAGGAGGGAAAAACTTCTATGCGTGGGACCAAGTTTTTTTTCCGAGCTGCACTGTCTTTTCTATCATGGGACTTGCAATATTTTCTTTAACTTTCAGAGTAAAACTGCTTAGCTTCCCTTCACAATCAGTTCTCCAATCAATCTCTCATCTCAATTCCTTCATCTATTTTCACCTCTCAGCTGAGGAAAATGGTTGGGGAGGGCAGGATCATTCCCAGCGCGCACAATACACCCTTGAAATGCCTGATCGGAGGCCCCAGCGCTTTCCTGCATAAGGTGTGATTTGCCTTTTCACCCACTGCCTGACACCAAATGCTCCAAATAAAAAGTTTCCCAGTCCCAAAGTTAAGCCAAATCCAGAGAAATCTCTCCCCGTGAGATGCAGCTGAAGCAATTCCCTTATCTCAGTGAATATTTCACAGCTTCTTTCCCCAGGAGATATCAGGAAATAGCAAATCAAACTTTTTTTTTTTTTTGGGTTNAAAAAAAAAAAAAAAAAGGGGGGGACCAAAATGCCTTCAGATTTCTTTTAAAAAAAAATTATTGTAGTGGAAAAAAAAAGTGGAAAACTCTCTGCCCTGGTTTCTTTGGCCTTTTATAGGAGGAAAAAAAACCAACAAAGAAACAAGCAAAACAACCCAAAAAGCAGGACAAAGAAAACAGCTCAGTGAATATTTCACAGCTTCTTTCCCCAGGAGATATCAGGAAATAGCAAATCAAACTTTTTTTTTTTTTTGGGTTGCCACACTCAGTCGTTGGCTCTGTCTGCTGCATATCCCCATGTAGGACAGATAAACCCAGCGATGAATAAAAGGTGAACAGCAAAACTCTGTTCCCTGTGAAACTGCAGCCACCAGGACGGGGATGGAGGTGCCGTTCCACGCCCTGAATGCACCAAAGATTGTGGCGCTGGACCCTTCTTAGCCTTACAGATAACAACGTTCATGAATTGATCCCTCATTAGTATGCAGCAGGCATGGGAAAATGATAAACTCCTATTAACACTGTCATGGCAACTGAAAAAATGACTGCTTTGGAGGAACAAGGTCCACAACAGAAGAAAAGCAAAGGCCTCTTTCCTTTCTTCTGTTTGACATCTGTTGTTTAACATACGAAATTGTATTATAGTGACACACACTAGCACCGGCACGGTTAAAGGTTTGTCAGCGATTGTTATCATCATCGGCTCCGATTTTCGGGGCTTACGTGGCTCATTGCTGAAATTTCGCTCGGGGCCGCGACCCGTCATACAGGATTTCGGCCCAGAAGCAAAATTTATTGTACAGATTTAGTCTGGATTAGGACTAGGCAGAGAAGAGAAAGAGAAGTGGCCATTAATTAATTCTTTGTGGCAAAACCTCAGAAAAATATACTGTACACTGTGTTGAAGAAAGTTTACTTAAATACAAGGAATTTAGAAGTCTAAAACTTATTTTAAAAATCCCATCAGTTCTTAGGATGACATAGGTGCCTAAATCAACCAGGCATGTTGTATTTGTTAATTATTAAAACATCGTTAAAGTGTAATTTATGTACCTGACATGAATTACTGTTTTGTTATAATCTACTGAGTTTGCTTCCCGAATAAGCTCTGAGCCATTTCCTACTGAGCTTGTGGTTCCTAATGTGGGTTTTTACCACATGTAGATAAAACCTCGTGTTGTACCTGACTTTGTAGCTCTGGTGACCTTGGGGCTTGATGTTCTTGTTTTTTTAAACTGAGGACAATTACCTACAGTTATAAGATATTTCATCTTTCACCCCGTGAAGCAAGATAAGTGCTAAGTATTGTCACGGAGTCCAAATTGATTGGTCAGAGTTTCAAAAGGCTAATAATGAGTCTCCCTTCCTCGTTAACTGAATCAAACCGAGGGAAATCCATAGGCTGTGATGGTCATACTCATGAGGGGCTGCGGGAGGTGGGTCCTGCTCTTCAGGGCAGGCTCCTGCCCACCCACCCTTGGCTCTGGACCCTTCCCAGGAGCAAATTTAACTCCATCAAGTTGGCATAAAAAGAAACTCCTGTAAGACCAACGGGAGCAATAGATCCAAGCTCAGATCCAAGTCTGTACAGCGCAAGCCCAGACCTTGGACTCTGCAACTACAGTTCAACAACAACAAAATATTAAAATTGATATTAATGCCAGGTTAGTTTTGCTTGCACCAATTCCAAATCTGGCTTGCAGGGGACTGTGATGAGTTGCTAGTCATCCCAGTGTGCGATAGAGTGGTCCCACTGGGACCTTCTGGAATCATAGAATCATAGAATAACCAGGTTGGAAGAGACCCACCAGATCATCAAGTCCAACCATTCCCATCAAACACTAACCCATGTCCCTCAGCACCTCGTCCACCTGTCCCTTAAACCCCTCCAGGGAAGGTGACTCAACCCCCTCCCTGGGCAGCCTCTGACACTGCCCAATCACCCTTTCTGGGAAAAATGTTTTCCTAAAGTCACATTTCATCTACTTTCCTTGTCCAGACTGCCAAGGTATCATGTGAAACTGGACTCTAGTAAGGGCTGAGTGTCTAGAAAATACATAATTATAGAAATGACTGCCACAATCTTTGATATTTTAATCTCTGTATCAGCAGTGGTTACTACCCATGCTGCCTAAATCCTGAATGCACAGATTTGTGCTCAGTTACTATCCCCCACTTCTCACTCAGCAGTGGTCAAAGCATCTGGCTCTCAGCATCAGGCACTGGGGTACTTTCTGCTTTAGTCCACTCACTGGTACATTTACAGGATTTATTCTTCTTCCAGTGGTTTGTGCTTCACAGATTATAGGCTGACATGCTACTAGAGATGTGACAGACGGAAAAAAAGCAACTAACCCACCAACAAATCTGTCAGAGCTGAGGATCTGGTTTAGATTTTATCCTTGTCTCATTTTCTTCATTTCCATGGACCTGGGGCACATAGTTACATGGACGCACAGGTCCTTCTTCCCATGGCCTCCTGTCCTTTCAGAAGATCCATTTTCTTTTAAGTACAGCCTTCTCTCTTCCAGCTAATCACACACATTCATCCTACCTACCTTGCCTCTCACCGCTCTTAGGCTGCTGCAAGACCCCAGGATTTTGTGGCATTAGGACATCTCCTTTTTATCCAACAAACCGTTATGGGACGCTGCATCAGGCAAGGTTTTGATATCTTTAGCAGGTTTCTGCGTAAGCTGAAGATTATTTACATCCTGCACCTCAAACCACTGCAACTCTGCTATCTTTTGAAGAGAACTCTGGAAAACCAATACATTTTGCTTATTATGAAATTTGAGCAAAATAAATCACCTCGTATCTGTGAAATTTGGCGATTAGCATGCCAAAGAGCGACCTGAATACCATCTGCATCTTTCAGAGGCCTGCAAGAAATGCTTTTTTTTTTTTTTTTTTAATGTGCACCTGCATCTATTAATTGCTTTCCCACAAGAGCTCCCTCTCCTCAAGACTGAAGCTGTGCCGCGTGCAGATAAATGCGCGCAGAGGTGATCTAATTTAATTTCCTCTCATTAATAGCTTTCCTCCATGGCAACATATCAACGGCGACAATAAGGGCACCTGAGTATACCCATAGTCTATGCCATCTCCTTATAGACGAAAGCACGTAAAGGTTATTAAATGAAACAAAAAGAGGATTTTTAAATGTCTTTCAAGCAGTTTGTTGAGAGTTACTCCATCAGGGTAATATTTCAAGCAGAAGAGATGGGCTTATAGGCAATTTTAGGCAAAATCTAAAGTTTTAGCTTTTTATAGCTGCTGCTAGGTGATCATTATTCCTACAAAACTTGAAATAAAGGGGGTAGAAGGGCTGCAGCCTCTTACAGAGCTGAGGGTAGGAGGCAGCCGCAGTCCCCAGCCAGGGCCAGAGGTGTGAACCCAGCACTTGCGTCCTCCCATTACTCTCACCCAGTTGTTAACTACAATGCTGGCCTATTTAAATGCTAATATTATTTAGCATGAAACAATCATTCAGGTTGGAGTCCCGGATTTTCTGAGGGGGGAAGGAAAAAAAAAAAGAAACTTGAAAACATCCCCAGGACAGCTCCTCACTCATATGTATTTTGGGAAGGACAGTTGAGACATAAGGTTTGGGGTTTTTTAAAGCTCTCTACATTTTCAGCTAGATCCTTGTTAAATATAAAAAAAGTTTTGCATTTCCTTATTCTTCTGTCCTTTATCTGAGTGCAATTTTTGCAGGTTTCCTTTGTGTTGCGTCCTGTAACACTCCTACATTGTCCCCGTTATTTTTCAAGGGTAATTTGTAAATAGAAAACCCATCCCAAGCGGATAAAGTGCAAGCCCCAAGTTGAGTTTCATTGTGCCACCCAATTTGTGAAGAAAAGAGGAAGGAGGAAGGTCACAAAGCAAACTTTTGTCTCTGACCGTTTCTGAGCTCGCAGCCTCTTTACAGACTGTGTTGAATATCACACCACAAAACTCGTCATTGTTCACATCCCAGGGGCTGGTCCAGGCAGACAACAATCAACACTTAAAGAAATCATCCCTGACGTTATATAATAGCATCTGCATTGAAACGCTGCACTCGGTTTATAGCACTTGAGCTGAGATAATTCACAAAAAGGAGACCAAAATCTTCTACTGTCCAGAGGAGAGAATAAAACCAGAAGCCTTTGAGGCAGCCAGGCAAGAAAACCAAGTGGGATGAAGAGCTGAACTCTTCATTCAAACCCACAACTTCCTCCTTGCAACAAGTGACATCCTAGATCCAGAAGTTCCTTTCTCAAAGCAACTTAATTCCCTTCAACCTCCCAACAACAACAAAAAAGAAATCCTGAAAGTGTTAATACAGCCCCTTAATCCCCAGTAGCAGCTGAATGAGAGAGATGCTGCTCTGAGGGACCCAGGTGGAGATCATATTCATGGCTTCTAGGAAAGAGAAAAGAGGTTTGGAGACTGCGCATCTTTGCTGATGGCAGCTCCCAGCTGGGTAGGAAGGAGCAGAAAATGCTGGTCGCCTTTATCCTGGTGCAGCCCTCCTTGCAGGCCTTCCCTGGAGCTACAGACTGTCAACGCCAAGACTCACAGAGCAGTTGTCCAAAAATAATAAAGATCTCAGCAGGGGAAAGGAAAGTAGAAATGAACTGGAGGTTTCTCTCCTTGTCCCCCCCTCTTCCAGTTTTCTGTAGTTTGAATCAGAGCAGCATTTTGCAGCCCCCTCCCCATTTGCTGCCCTGGTAAATGTCTATGTAGTTTCCAAGCGAAACTTCCAACCCGTCCTGGAGGTCTGAAAATTCAGAGCAGCATCCCGAAGCCTTCTGAAGACAATCTGTCACTGCTGTCATGCTTTAATAGCTCCAGCGAGCTCCGGTTTAGCCCGTGTATAACCTGCTTTCACATTTCTGCACGCTCTGAAAGGCAGTGAGAGAGAGCTACTTGCTCTGGATCTAAAAGATTTTATGAAACTTAAATAAAACAACAAACCAAATCGTTGCGAGGTTTTGTTTTCAAATGAGATTTTCTGTCCCAGCGCTGCAGAGTCAGGAGGTTGAGAGATTTGGGAAAAACACACTTATCTACACCGAATACAATCCCCGAGCTTGTGAAGACTCGTGTATCGCGGGTTCCCATGAATTTTTGTTTTTGAATTACTCAGTATTTCCTTTAAAGAGTTTGTGAAGGAGACAGAACCCCAATGACTTTTTTTTTTGGAGACAACTGAAGCAACGTAAGTTGTGCGGCAAAATGAATTTTCATTGACATGATAATTTTCTGAAATACACTAACATGTAAAGCGAATTTAAATTTATTCCTTCGGAAGATGATCTGTTGCATTGAGCCCTGGTGACAGTGGGACCAGAGCTGTGCACAGCTGATATGTTTCTTAGAGATAAATAAACTGAACGCAGTTTGAGATGAAATTTCAATACTAGAAACAGTAGCAGCCATTACTTTATAGCATTGCACAAATTAACAGAAGAATTTGCTCTTTTGGGTTTCTGTTCTGAGAAACGATGGCACAAAAGGCATTTTGTTCTGCTTCCTGGGCCTGATTTAGACACAGAAGTGATATTTTCTTTTTTTTTGTTGGTTTCCATGTGTGGCAGCACAGTTACCCCTGATAAATGGTGGCTCAGGATAAGATCCATCTTTCCAATCTGATTATTCCAGTAACTAAGATACAATTTCACCTCCTTTCGCCTTGCAGAATATATGTCGAACAACTTCCATGAGCTCTAGAATAGTTTATGAAGTTACAGCAACTGGTACAACAACTTTGACTCAAAGACTGGACAGAGAGGAAAGCAGATGCCCAAAGTGACCAGAAAGGGGGAAGAAAATCTATTTTGCTTTTCTTTGTAGCAGGTTTATGTCAAGGACATAAATTACTGTTTGCCAGGGGCAAACACCAGGGTTTATTCACAGTTACAACCATTCTGGGGCCTGAACAAATGAACAAACGCTCTGCAGTAAAGCCCTTGGCACAATTTTCACCCGTGTTGTTGTACTGGTGTGTTTAAATTGTTAAATTCCAGCAATGAAAAATGCCAACTTGTCATGCCAGTTTTACAGGTAGTAGCTAAAAAAAAAAAAAATTCTCAGATTTGCATCCCCATTGTTAGTTTTGTGCATCAGCAGACCTGTTTCCCAGCCTGTAACTATCTTTGAATTACGTATTGCTCCGGTGGAGGTGCTTGGGGTCAGATAGTAACCGTGTCTTGTATTACAGGCACTTGGAATGAAAAAAATAAAAAGGCTGGTAACTCATGGTGATGAAAGATGCTAAACTGGCAGCTTAAGATGCAACGTGCACTGTGCGCCTAGAAATCACAAAGGTCCCTGAGGTCAGTCTGGCTTGTCCTGTCCCAGGGAGGTCTCTGCTAGTAAGAAAGTTGTTTAATGCTCCAGAAACTCCTTAATAACATTGCCAATAACAATAATAATACAAATATGGTACATGGTAGTTAGAGTGAGGCTATCAATGTCTCAGAATAAGCCATCAAACAGTAAGAAGATGAGCATGGCTGTCAGGCATCACTGCATACCCAGAGTGAACTCACAGTAGAGATCTAATAATACCTGAAATTTCCCTTCTAGAGTTATTCCTCTATAAACGTCATGTTTTAGGAAAGAGGTTGCAGCGATTTCTTCATTTTACAAGACACCAACACTGCTTAGGGAGGCGCCTGGTCACTATAGGAAGGCGGCTTTTCTTAGTGACTAACTTACACCTCTCTGCTCAGTTTGCCCCTTTCTGCCAATCAGTTTTGTGCTGTACAAGGGGCTTGGGGGCCACCTCCCAGAAGTCTCCACGGCTGGCCAGGCAGCCATGGGAGGGGCCAGGTGAGTCTGGACAACCTGGAGGACCTGGGTCTACGTAACTGGGAAGATGTTTTGAAGGAAACAAAAAAATTGATAGGAGTGGTTGGACTCAGTGATCCAGTGGGTCTCTTCCAACCTGGTGATTCTATGATTCTGTGATTTTCCAGCCCTCAGCAGGGAGGCTGTAGAATGCCACCTGAAGAAGTCCTCGTCCTTGCAATCCCTCAAATATTTTAACTCCAGTCACTGAAGGCAGTGTTGGAAAGAAAGGAAAATTCTGCTGTAGTAGATCCCATCCCTTCCTAATTTTCCCAGTTTCATGGAAGTTGATTCAATACTTGAGAAACGCCTTTCAAGCCATCGCATCATGATTCAATGTTTTGTATTTAGGCAGTAAGACAACCAAGGGAGCAAAATAAAAATAACACTGCACAGCCTGCTTCACAGTCAGTCGAGTCCATTCAGAATTGAGAGAAACATGCAAGAACCTCATTATCCTGTGGAGTTTATCATATTTTTTAACTCTGTATATCTGGGGTCACATACAAGCTGAATATCTTTTAATAATCAAAGTCCACTACTGCGATAACGTGCTGAGAGGGCTTCCTTACAGCAGACACAAAACACCAGTGATGAGAATGTTCTTGCTACAACTCAGTGGAAACGTTTCTGTATCTGAGTCATTTTAAAACACACAAGGAATTTAAGGAGCCTTAGGTCAGCTGAATTATCTGAGAGGACGGGAGGACTTAATGCGCAGTAATTCACATCACATCATAAAAACTGAAGAGGGCCAAAACCACCCTGTCAATTAACTGATTTCAACACTGAAGTTCTTTTTCCCTGCCCTCATATTAATAGAGACCTTGAAGTCTGTAATGGCTGCGATAAGATATTTGGTTACATTGATGTAATGTACTTTTCCTTATCAATATGCAAACAAGACCCTAATCTATTTACCTCTTTCACATTTTATTTGGGGGGTGGGGGAGGAGGGGCCTTGTCTTTTAAGGCTCCTTTCAAACTTTGGGATCTGATGAAACCAGGCTGGCTTCTAAAGCAAATAATTGTTATGGGCAAAGAGGATTGTTTTATTTTTCAGTAGCGTTTTCCAGGTTTTAACGAACAATTTTTGGAACAGACGGCGGTTAGACATAGGATTTACCTTCTGCAGAAAGTGTTTGAGTAGGTCGGATTCTACAAGCAATCTTGTCAAAATAAGGCACAGTAATGCACAGATGTCCCTCGGGAGACATAAAGTATGAGGCTAAGTACATAATAATCTTTAATTTTTCAAGGGAAGAAGTCATTTTGGAAGATGCTAGGAGGGTTAATGCCAGGGAGCCAATGACATCCAGACAACTGTAATCAATTCACCTCAGGAAAAGTGCAGTGGTTTGGAGGGCAGGAAACACTGATCTGGGCAATAACAGCTCCTTGGTGCCATCCACCCCTCATTTCTCTGTGTTTCTCAGTTATGTCCTG
>WAAB01007541.1:13489-65175 GCA_013389865.1 Piaya cayana | reverse complement strand
ACATCAGCCAGCCTCCAGTCCAGTGGATCTTCCCCAGTCTTCCAGGACTGTTGGAAGATGATGGAAATAGTTTTGGCAACACATCTGCCAGCTCCCTCAATACTCTTGGGTGGATCCCATCTAGCCCCATAGACTTGTGAGTGTCCAGCTGGGCAAGCAAGTCTCTAATCATCTCCTCTTGTATCATGGGAGCCTCATTCTGCTCCTCTAATTCCTGGGTGTGTACACAGAGGGAACAACTTTACTTACTATTAAAGACTGAAGAAAGCATTAAGTACCTCAGCCTTGTCCTCAACCCCTTGTCATTGTTGTTCCCATTGCATCCAATAGGGACTGAACATTCTCTCTAGTCCTCTTTTTATTTTTATTGTGTTTATAGAAAGATTTTTTGTTATCTTTCACAGACTTGTCCAATCCAATTTCTAGTTGGACCTTAGCCCTCCTGATTTTTTCTCTGTATGATCTCATTTCCTCCCTGTTGTCCACCCAAGATGCCCCTCCCTTCCTCCAAAGCTCATAGTCATTCCTCTTCTTTTTGATGTCTCTCAAGGTCTCTCTACTCAACCAAGTTGTTTTATTTCCTCATTGGCTTCTTTTCTGGTACATGGGGACAGCTTGCTCCTGAGCTGCTAGGATTTCCTTTTTGAAGAGCTCCCAGCCCTCATTGGCTCCCTTACCCTATAGGACTGTCTTCCATAGGACTTTGCGAACCAGATTTCTGAACAGTCCAAAGTCTGCCCTGTGGAAGTTTAATGTGACTGTTCTGCTAATCCCCCTCTACACCCCACCTAGAACTGAAAACCTTATCATCTCATAGGTATCACTTTTTCCCAGGTATCCTCCAGCCTTCACATCCCCCACAAGGCCTTCTCTGTTCTTGAACAGCAAGTCCAGGAGATCACCTTCCCTTGTCGGTTCACTCACCAGTTGTGTGAGGAAGGAGAGAAGAAAGTATCATCTGGAGCTCAGATTCCCTCAGCAGCTGTCCCAAGGCCCTAAAATCTCTTTTAATCTCCCTTGGGCTTCATATTGTAGCTTCATTCCTTCCCACATGGAGCAGCAGTAACAGGCAGTCTGATGGACTTACCAGATTGGGAAGTTTCCTGGCAATATCCCTACCTGGGCACCTGGGAGGCAGCAGACTTCTCTGTGAGCAGGGTCTGCTCGACATATTGAACCCTCTGTCCCCCTTAGAAGAGAGACTTCTACAATGATGACTCTCTTTTCTGTCCTCATGGCAGTTGTGGTAATACAGTGTATGTGTCATTGGGATCTCAGTCCTTGATCTGTGGTAGTTGCATCATCCTCCACTTTTTCCTCCAGTCCGTCTTCCATGTCAAGAGCTTCATATCTGTTGTGTGAGGAGGCAAGGAGGCAGTTGGTTTTCTGCCCAATCAGTGGACTTGCTTGCACTCACTACCTCTTTTTGAGTCCTTTCTTGCAACCCAGTGGGGGAAAGATACCAGATGACTTTGATCCTGTGCTTTTTCCTGTGCTGATTCTGCTCCTGTACCCTAGATCTCAGGTTGTGGTTCCAACAGTCTATCTCTAGCTCTCACTCTCACTCCCTGATGCTTCTCAGCCTCTCTACTTCCCCTTTCAGCTCTGCTACCAGGCTTAGGAGGTAGTCCACCTGCTGACACCTTATGCAGCCATTGCCCTTGTGTACAAGTGTACTTTGAAGAATGTTCTGTAAATTACTACTCACTGTTATTATGATCAGACTCAAAAAAACAGAACATCAGTTACAAATGGATCAGAATTGTTTATCAGGTTTACAAAGCAAAATTTTTGATGGCTCTAAATATAATGACTCATACAGGTTACATTGAGGCAGAGGCATCTCTTTCTTATAATCCAGGTATATACAAATTGGTGACTGCTACATATACAAACTGATGACTTCTACATATACAAACTGATAACTACCTGGTTACTTCATTATTATTTTTAATACAACAAACCCCAAAAATATATTTGAGTTCTGAGACAAATACATGATTCTCTCTTAAGTTTGTCAGGGCAAGACCAAAATGAGAGACAAAGAAATGAAATTCAGATGCTTCATCAAGCCTTCAGAGAAGCTGAACTCTGTCTGCCAGTCATTTTTATAATAAGAACAGTCATAGATATATTTGCAAATTGTTGTCTCCTTTAAATGGATAGCAGTGTAACACTGACAAAGATACAATTTATGACCTAATACCTTCTATACTGATAAAAGAGCAAATTAATTGACTTTTTTTTCCCTGAATTGCACTGTCACAGTTAGTGCCAGAATTTATTTCTTAAAAGTCTTTTGATTTTAACAAATCATTTACAGTAAAACTGCTCTAGGTTGAAACAGAAGTATGTTTGTGGAAACTATGAATTAGGAAGTCAAATGTGTTATAACAGAGGTCCTTAACTATGGGGTATGTTAATATGATAATTGTAAGATTTAGTCAGTGAACTACCTGAAGATGCTTAATTAACTTGAAATTTCATTGTTGTCTTTATTTTGTAGTCATTACGGACAGCTATATCTGTGTATTGTTCTGAATAGAGAATTTTTTTTATTGGGTTGTATAATATCCATTTCTATTACAGTGTAAAAGGCAATGTATATTTTTAAATGACAAATGTGCTATATATACAGGCTTTCAGGGGAAAAATTCAAGAGTTTCATTGAGTTGTGAATAAAAGAAATACTTTAGTGAAGTGGGTCCGGTGTGCATGTGTTTTCAGCTGGACTAGATTTATAAGACAAGATCATGGTCTTCTGTTATAATACATTTTGGAAGATGTTTATTATCCTCCATGCTGAGCTTTATTACTTGGGTCTTCATTTCTGTGCTGGACAGTGTTTTCAAATCTTGAATATTTTTTGGTCTGATGGTCAGCTTAGAAAAACAATCATTCATCCTCCAGAATATATCCTTCACATAGCACAGAATAAACTTTCTCTTTTTTGATGCCTCCCCAAGTCTTTAAAAAAATCATTTTAAGGCCAAGGGTAACAGGCATACATAAAACTCCATTTTACCATTACACCTGTTATGATAAAAGCCAGCCTACTTGCTTTGTTCCTCTTAAAATCTTCTAGAACGCTGCTGTGAAAGACAGTTTTATCTCCTGAAGCTTAAGCTATGAAACTCCCCAATTAAAATTCTTTCACTGCTTACCATCCCTTTAGTTGTATTCAAGGTCTTTGTCTTCCCTATCAAGGCTGTACTTTCATTTCTGCTTAGTGTACTTTTCTTGACTGCACACAAGATTCCCACCTAGGTGCTGCTTTCAAATCCTCCTTCTACTTTAATCTTTGTATTTTGTTCCCGCCTGCATAAGTTGGAGCTGCAGCTGAAATTCTTCTCTGGCAGAGATACCTACAGTGTCTATGCATCAGCCACTCCTCATCCATGCTATCCTTTCTTGCCTGTCCATTCCTCTGATAGTGTTTTACAGCCCCTTGCTTTTGCCATGGAGAATGTATGGGGGATTTTGTGAAATGGAACTACAATTTTCTGAAGCTTAATTTTAACAGACAGGCTTTGCTGTTGGGAGTGAGAAATTTTTGCATTCTCTTTGGACTGAGTTTAGGAAAAGATCATACCACAAAAAGACTAGTGGATTACACAGAGACCACTTAGACTTCCATAAACTATGCCATCCTCAGCAGTCCAGAGCACTGTATGAAACCCTGAAGGAATACAATTTCTTAGCTCTGGGGGTTTTATGAAGTTTTAACAGCAAATATTCATCATCCTCCCGTTTTCATTTAAGAAAAAAAAATCAGGTAAAATAGTTAATATGCTTTAGTGAAATGTGGGTTGGTAGTGGTTTGCTGAAGCCTCAGATCAGGATGCAGCTTGCACGTATTCTATATGTGACATAATTTCAAAGAGACACTATGTGATCTGAAGATGATAGCTTGCATTTTAAATGTCTATCTTTTGCTTGCAATCCATTGAAATAGGAGATATAAAGAGATTAATACAATGACAGAGGAGAAAAAAAGAATTTGGTTTAGCTAGCTTATATTCAATTTATATTTCTGTACTTGAAAGGTAATTTTGACTTTTGAGATCATATCACAGCCACCTACATATACATGCATATGCACACAGAATTGTGCTCAAGTAAAAGGCTAGATATCATCAGGTTGAAATAGCAGGTTTGGTCCTAAATGGAATATGCACTCATTGTCTTTAATTTAAAATTAAATATGAGGGGCAGATGTAGACTCCTCCTGTTGTGAACAAATTGAAGCAACTTGTGCAAGAAGATGAAGGTTTTCATTTTCTTATTACAAACTTTTAGAAATATGGAAACATACATGAGGAACTGGAATTCAATGTTAAGTAGAAGTAGTTTGATACAAGTGTTATTGCTGGAATCTGGAAAGGTGATGTGAGTGATTGGAATGCTCAGATTATAAATCAAAACCTGTTCATCAAAGCCTGAGAGTACAGGGAAATGAATAAAAGTCAATAATATGTATATGGGAACTAGCTTATGGCTTAACTTTAATACACAAGATAGGTCCAAGCAATCATCTGCTCACATATATGTATTTTGACTTTTAGAATCTTTAATTTCTCAGAATTCATCAAAATGCTAACTAAAGTTTTTAAAAATAAAACCAGAAGAATACTAACAAAAATTGTGCATTAAGATGCACAAATATGGTATTTCCATGGCCAAGGAGAACAACGTTGATTAAAGTCTACCTTACTGTCAGAAACCAAGAAGATGTCACTTAAGTGAATCTAGAGTTTGCCTATCTTTGTTCTGAATATATCTGAATATATCAAGGAAATCAAAGAGGTCTTTTATTATGACAATTAAAAACATGAACAAAATAAGTAACATGATTTGGAGAATGTAATGTTTAGTCTGAGAGCAATCCAAAGGAAAACAATTTAAAAGCTTCAATGGAATTAAGTTGTTTGCAGAATGAAGTACATGGATATAATTATGTGCTAATGCATTTTTATGGGAAATGGATCTTGTCAAACTTTATTTCATTCCTCAACAATAGTGAAAACTGTGTTGATAAAGTTAGAAGTATATATCTAATAATATTAGACATTTATCAGATGTTTCACAGCAAGATATGACATTCTGATTTAAAAATTAATGTTATATGATATCAATGTAACACACAATATATTAATCACTGAATGAAAGCACTTATCAAAAAAGTAATTTCAAATGAGAAACCATTCTTGAACCCTTCCCAATAGAGCTTTCTAGGAAAATCCAATTGCCTTTTAATATCTTTATCTATGGCAAACATGAGGAAACAAGCACTCCTAAGACACGTTAACTACATGCTCTCCAGTTAGCAATCCATTAACAGTTTAGAAGTGGCCAATTTGAATTGTCACCACTGTATAGGAATTGATAAAATTATGTTTTGTATATGTTTCCTTCAGCTTTAATCAACATAAGGGCTGTACTGCACACTATCATTCTAAAATTTTTATTGCATATACCAAAGATATGTGGGTGTATGAGATCATAAAGGTGGTTCATCCACTGGCACTGCGCAGGACAACAAAACAGCCAATTGTGGTGCAGCTTCTTCCATACTACCTTTTGGGGGTAGTTTCTAGGGCAAACTATCCATAGTCACATCTACATTTTGCTTTGGAGGCAACTCACTAGTTTACTCCATGAAGATCCTGGCAGCAAATTAAACTTTAACCACTATGGATCACTGAAAACACAGTATATACCAAAAAATCTAATAAGCAGAGGTTATACCTTGGAAAATAGAATCTAAAAATTCTTCTAAAGGTGAAATTGTGCAAGGAATTTAAAATGACTTGGCATCATAATGCTGTGCTGAAAAGCTAGACCATTCTTTAAGAATATAACTTAGGGAATAACAGCAATGTTTTAACTTCATGTAGAGAATATGCAAGATTAGTACCAGACTTCTATGTAGACTTGTGATATCATGGCTCTTAAAAGTGATTGAAAAAATTGACATAACACACCAGAGAAGTTAAAAAAATTCATAAATTTTTGAGTCATTCAAGATGGAGAAAATCTTAGATTGTAAAAGTCTTAGATTGTAGAAGTAAAAATTTATTATCTATTTGTCTTAGCAAAGACAAGATTGAAAGGTGCCTTCAATACGATGTTCAAGAAGATTTGAAAATAGGAAAGTGCTGAATGTCAGAGAACCCTTTGATCTGCTTGACAAAGAAGGAGCAACAATCACTGGATAAAAGGTGTAGGTAGAAAATTTCAAATGAGACAATAGAAAGACATTTTCTAAAATGAAGGAAGTTAACCACTGGAAATATTCTAAAAGAAGTGAATTTATATTTATATCTTTTTCTTTACAGAATTCTCAGTAGTGTTACAATGACACAATTTTTTTTTCAGTCCTTGTTTTTATTCTGAGAAAAATTTTATGTCCCTGTTGTATTTTAGGGGACAATGTAGAAGATAAGCTGAGTTCCAGAACATGAAGACTTCTAAATACACCATCAGAAATATATCAAATATAAGTCAAACCAAATTTATCGCATCTGTTTATACAGCTACAATAATACTAAGATTGATGAAATTTCTGGGTGTTTTAGGTCATAAAACTCTAAGCACTCTCTTAAGGAGATGAAAATCATGTTGCTTAGCTGTTGGGAGAGATGATTCTGTAGTCCCTTAAGACCCGTTAGTATCATTAGAAATTTGCAAATGATCTTCATGAGAGATGACCATGCAAATGCATAGATGTGCCTGTAGCCATGTAATACAGGACAATTTTGGAAAAAGTCCCTTTTAATGTCAGGTGTTTGAAAAGTTCTGTGGAGAACTGTATTTATGTTGGTGTAGTGGATTTTGTCTTAATCAGCACTAATCTCAGCTGAAATGTAAATGGACTGAGGCTGCTCAATGTCAGTTTGAAGACTGATTTAATGGTTTATGTTTTTCATGTAGTAGGACAGAATAAGGAACTACGTCTATGATATCATTCTACATTTATAACATAAAACACAGGGGCAGAGTGAACTGACCAATATTACTAGAGAAATCTACCAGATAAGGTATCTACTATTCAACCTGAATCACATACAACATCCTAATTCCCAGCATACATGAGTCATACCATTTCTGGCTTAGCAGTAATTTTTCTTTTTTTTAATCTCTGGAGTTAATGATGACAGCAAATGGCAGAAAAACAGATGGGTTATGGAAGTCCTTAAAACTAATTTTTGAAAGAAAGAATAATCTGAAAAAAAAAGAAAAGAAAGAAAATAGAGGTGAATAGGAAATGAAATAAATTGTTTTAGCAACAGCAAATTAACCTTTTGCATGTTATTTGAAGGCATTCAAAAGTCATCTCAGCATTAAGGCTAAAATAATTTCTAAGAAATAGTAGGATAGGTATTTGGAATAGATTTCTAGAAGTAGAGGTGTGAAACGAACAAGGTTCTAATGATTCTTAATTATGCCTAAGAAGTTATATTTTATTAATGGTTTGTGTGATACAATTATCTGTGATAGCAAAAGTCTGAAATTGTTAAGCCAGAAAGTCCCTTCCAGTTCTTTCTATTTGTCCCATAAAGTAATGTATCAGGTAGAAGGAAACAGTACTATATCCAATAGTGGCTTTCTGCTTCAATTCACAAAGACTAAATAAGAAGAAAAGTGTGTTTATCTGATGTTTTCACAGAGATTAAATTATCTTGATATATGAAATGAGGTCATCTCTGTTGTTTCACATAGGAGAAACATTTTTGAAACCCTCTTGTACAGAGCTCTTAACTTTATTGATTAATACTGAATTTCTTCAATTTCAAATAGTTTTAGAACTGCACATTCTGGTACTTTTGTTCATAACACTGAATCATGCTAAGGTTTTATGACCCTTTGCAAAGGAATTTTCAATATTTATTTAATAGAACACTGAGGCCAGCTTTGGAGAAGAAATTGTCCACACAAATAATTTCACAGTGAATCTTTTGAAGTAAGATTTATACACTTCATAAAAATGTGTACACAGGGTAACAAAAGTGGGGCTGTTTCTAATTCCTCATTGAAATCAGCATGGGCCTGTAACTATAGGTTATAGGGCTCCAAATCCTGACTTTTTAATCTCTTTCTGAAAGTTACCCATTTCTCATTGTAGGTGTGAGATGAATGTGTAGCTGCTCAGTGTGAGGAGCATGGTAATGGAAATCAGTAGTGTTAATTAAATTACATGAATTAACATATCCAGCATTTCTTGTTCCTCTAAGCTTTTGCAACTGCTAATGAGCGTGGAGTGTTTTATGATCCCCTCCTTCTCATACAAGAATCTATATCCAAAATCTTTGCCAAGATGCAGTTGAGATTTTGACTAACTGTTAATTTGGTTTTGTCTCCTCTCTCTCTTTCAACAGAATCAATATTTCAGAAAATATAATTTGAAAAATTCATCTTAGTAGGCTCAAACTTGGACACTGATTTTTTTGTGTAATAACTAAACATCATTCCATTCTCCAGGAAAATAGAGAATTAGTGAAAAATTTGTGCAAAATGAGTAAAATACAGATATGATTTATTTATTTGTTTCTTTTTTTCATGGGATTTATTGTGGGTTTTCTTGGTGTGGCATTTGGTGTTCGATTTTGGGGTTTGACACTTTTTTCATAGAATAATGAAATCATCAAGTCGACCCATTAATCTGACACTGCCAAGTTCAAAACTAAACCATGTCCTAAGTGTCACATCTGCATCTTTTAAATACCCCCATGCATGGTGACTCAATAACATCTCTGGGCATCCTGTTTCAATGCTTGACAATACTTTCAGTGACGAAATGTTTCTTAATATTCAGTCTAAACCTCCCCTGGCACAACTTGAGGTCATTTCTTCTTCTATCACTTCTTACTTGGGGAGAAGAGACCAGGACTCACCTCCCTACAACCTCCTTTCAGGTAGTTGTAGACAGCAATAAAGTCTCCCTGTAGCTTTCCTTTTTTCCAGGCTAAACAACTCCACTTTCCTCAGCCACTTCAGACTCTTCACCAGCTTCACTGTCCTTCTTTGTACACTCTCCTGTAGTTCAATGACTTCCTCGCACTGAGAGGCCTAAAGCTGAACACAGTATTTGAGGTAAGGCCTCACTATTACTGAATATAGGGGGATGATCACTTCCCTAGTCCTGCTAGCCACATTATTGCTGATGCAAGTTAGGACATTACTAGCCCTCCTGCCTACTTAGCCACGCTGCTGGCTTATATTCAGAAGGCTGTTGAACAACATGCCAAAATCCTTTTCTGCTGGACAACTTCTCAGCTATGCATTTTGAAGCTTGTGGAATTACTTGGGGTCGTTTTGGCCCAAGTGTGGGGTCCAATACTTAGACTTGTTCAATCTCATACAGTTGGCATCAGAACATCATTCCAGTCTGTCCAGCTGTCTCTGTAGAGCCTTCTTTCCTTCAATAAGTTCAACACTCCTTCCCAACCTGGTGTTGTCCGCAAACGCATTGAGCCCTGAGAAACAACACTTGTGACAGGTTGTCAACTGGATTTAACTCCATTCACCACAACTCTTTGGGATCGTCCATCTAGCCAGTTTTTTAACTAGTGAAGTGTGCACCTGTCCAAGCCATGAGCATCTAGTTTATATGGGAGAATACTTTGGGAAACAATGTTTAAGATTTGATGAAAATTTAGGGAGACAACATTACAGTATAACAAACTTGATAGGACATGTGGATGGCAAAACCCAAAAACTTGTTTTTGCAAAAGGGAGAGGTTGGCAAGAGAGAGCAACAACAGACAAGTGTACCCTGTAAAACACATAGATTGGGTGGTGGTCTAACACTCATATCAGCTGAGTGATACTTGAAGTAATAGAAGCCTTACAGCTTGGTGTTGCTTCAGGTAAAAACAGAAACACCCCCAAAACCATGTGCAGAGCCCCTTCAGGCTGCAAGACACGAGTATTAACCCTGTGTCTAATAGTATCTAAGGAGACTCTAACAGGTGACTGTATGCTGCCTTCGAGCAAGACACATATAAGCACATACACGTAATCTTTCAGTCATAAACAGTGGACCAGGTCTGGGACTAGAGATTGCATCCCGTTGCACTTAGGTTTCTGTCTGAGGGGATGCTTAGAAAGCAAGGGGATCCATCTTGGAGCTTATGACTCAACAGGAGGATATTCCTTAGCTACTTGTCAGGATCTCATCTATTTAATATGTCAAACATACACAGTCTTTTCATAATCTACTAAGTGGGTCACCTTATCATGGAGGGAGATCCTGCTGTTCAAGCAAGACTTGTCTTTCATAAAGTCATGATGACTGGGCCTGATCACCTGGTTATCCTGTATGTGCCATGTGAAGGCACTCAAGATGATCTGCTCCATAACCTTCCCTGGCACTGAGGTCAGGCTGATAAGTCTGCAGTTCCCTGAATCTTCCTTCTGTCTCTTCTTGTCCCTCCTTGGCCATCACATTTGGTGACCTCCAGTCCCCTGGAACCTCCCCAGTTACCCAGGACTGCTGATATTTGCAACTTAATATTTTGCAATTTATTTACACTAAAACAGGCAAACAAAAAGAGAACATGAAATTCTAGGTCTTATTGATTTCTCTTCACACAGCAAATTACGTCTGCTTTTTAGTTAGCATATGTTCCTCCATCTGCTTAGATTTGACTTTTCTTATTGAGGTTAATTATTGTTTTCCATCATGGCTGGGGTTTTGATTTGTCCTTTTTTAATCAATCATCCTACTGAGGTAGCTTTTACATTTCTGAATAAGGAATTTACACATTTATAAACACAACCAACCTTTTGTCAGTGATCATATAGCAGGATTTAATAATTTATAGAATTACAGCAGTATTTAGTCAGCTTAAATGCTGATAAACTTTCTGTCTTTCGCTGAATTCTATTGGCATGAAATTTGCAAGGATTGAAGTTAGTGGGATACTGCAGAGAGTACAGGATTAAAATAAGAGGTGCGAAATCACCTTTTGGTATGTAAGATTTTGTAACCAAACCATTGTCCTTACTGCTTGGAAAGTTCCAGCATAATTCTAGAAAGCCAGCAGTTTCTGAGTTGCTATGTGACCTGTATTTCAAAGAGATTGCATTAAAAAACAATAATAATAAAAAAATTAGGAGGCAAAAAAGTAAAGCTGCATTAAATCCAAAATAATTTACAAGTAATCTTCACTATTTAAAAAAATCTGTCTAGTTTCTCATGGTATATATTAAAACCAGCTAGAGTTGATAAACTGTATAACAACAAACAGATATTTTAAAAAATGAGGTATGAGTGTTTCATGTTCATTTTAAAACCAAACGAAACATTTTGTGGATATTACTCTGTTTGTGATATGAAGAAGTACAATCATTAGGTAAAATATTTTTCTTGCTACTCATACCGAATTCCTGTTCTTGACAGCAATTAGTCTTCCACAAACAAGCACTCATTGTCCCAGCTGTTTTAGAACCAATGTGAAATGAGAATTGATTCAAGAAACATAAAAGTATAATGATAGCTGCACTTTATACATCTTTTCTTCCTATTTCTCAAAACCTTCTGAGGTTTTAATTTTTTCAGCAAATTGTTTTTTTGCTCATCTCGAAGCACTCCTTTTCGGTGTCATTCATAGCTATTATCTTCCATACTGTTCTCAGAGTATAAATACACGCATTTCAATTTTTTATCAAAAGCTTGTCCTCTTACTTGTGACTTACTATTTTTATGCCATATTACATTTTTTTTTCCAAATAATAATCTTGCTTCACTTGTGGAATCAGCTATTTGACCTTCAGTAACCTTTTTCCATTGACTTGGAAAATGAATTATTCCCATTGTTAGAAAGTATTTATCTATAGATAAACTTGAAATGATGCTAAAGTGTATACTGTCTGGTGGTATACTTACGTCATAGGTGTTAAACTGTGAGTGCAAAGGGGAGGTGGATAATTGGATATATGTATGTGAGGGTGAATATTCAAAATTGAACTATTGAACTCTCAGTAAAAAGCTTGCTATTTTCTGTTGGATGGAAGTGATACGGCCTGGTTGTAATTTTTTTGTAACACTTGAACTAAATAGACTTAGCACATTCCAAATCCTTCAGTTAATAAAAAGATGTGTGAGAGAACCACCAATAAGGAAGATGATCAGGTGCTGTGCTTTTGCTCAAAGCCTGTTTGGTTAGGGAAAACTAGGGCCTGAAAAGAAGGGTTCATAGAAGGAAGAAATAAACTTGGAAAGAAGAGGCCTCAGAAAGGTGGTGAAGATCATGGCTTGGGTCTGGCTGGAGGAAAGATCCTGAAAGTAGGGAAAGATTAGAGAGGTCATAAAGATGCATGGAGATGAAAACTGAGAGGCCCTACGGGTGGCATCCTGACCAGTGGTGCCCAAGACTGGTAACAGTGAGAAGAAGCAAGGTATGAACAGACATGAATTACTGCCCAGCTTTCAAAGACCAGCAGTGACCTCCTGCAAGGAAAAGAAGCTGAATCCTCCTGAAAACAATGTCATGAGCTACTGACTAAGTGTGTGAGGTAATCAAGTACCTGTAATCTCATTGTTTTTTTAAATAAATCTCAGTATGCACATCCACTACAAGACGTGACTTACTCTGTCTCTTTTGAGATGAGAGTGCAGGAGACAAGAGACTCTGAAAGTACACTATATTCAAAATTAGTGAGTAACAGTCCAGAAATCAGATTTTGTACATGCAATTTCTATTATTTTTTTGCACATGCAGGTAAATGACCAATTCTTAGAAGAATGAGAGAAAAGTGAATCCATTTGTCTATCCCAAACATCTGGCATGTGGCAATGTTTTAGGCTGCTGTTTAAACCATTTTTCGAAAGTGAAAGCCTCCTATATTATTAAATAGAAAGAAACAAACATCTACCTTTAAAATTAGGCACCTAGTCAGGTTAAACTACACTCTGGATTTATTCCAATCCAAGTACTTTTCTCTACAGAATACTTGAAAACATTCAGTAAATATAGGAATACTGGTTCACTGATCATCTAAAACCAAGGAGCAGTTTTGACTGAATACCATTCTCAATGACAAAATGCAGCCAAAATTGCCCTATGATATTTATAAAAGGACATAACAAAACATTTTTCTCAAGCCTTAAAACTTATCCATGGGGAAAATAATAAAAAAGAAACAAAAAACCAAACAAAACAAAATGAAAAACAATCATCTAGAGTCACAACCATGTATAGAAACACCAGTTTCTTCCTGACAGATTGGTCAGAACCTTTTTGATTAAAAAATGGGAGAACAAGAAGTATGAAGTAGCAGTCAGTAAACTTCTTGCTCTACTGAAGAGCTCTTATTTTCTATGATGTTCCTTTTATATGTCATTCCTGTCTTTAACATTCTTTATAGATACCAAGAGGAATCAAGAAATTGGAACTTAGTGAGTGGAGGTTCTCTTTTACTTTCAAGATAAGACATTTCAGTCTTAATGCTGATACTGTTTCTATAGCATTCAAATAATGTGTGAAATATTAATTTGCTGTTACTGACAATTAAGAATTAGATTAATGTTTTTAAAGATACATGACATTTTCTAGTAGTAGTGGTTTTAACACATTTGTCTTGTGCTCAATATCCTGATAGTGTTGAGGAAGCCTATATCATAAATGTAATAATATAGTCAGTACATTTTAAAACAAAACCAAACAAAAAGTCATACAGAGCTGTACATAGTTTTTAGTTTTGTCCACATAAAATTATAGAATCATAGAATGGTTTTAGTTGGAAGTGACATGGAAAGATCATGAATTTCAACCTCTTGTCCCTGGACATTTTTCACTAGATCAGATTACTCAAAACTCCATCCAATCTGATCTTGAACATTTCCAAAGTAGTGGCATCNTGGGGAAGATTCACCTCCCTCAATATATTTCCATGTGTCTTTCCAGCCCAAGATTTGGTTACCTTTCTGGGCTGCAAGCCACCATTCCTGGCTCATATTCATATTTTTCACCTACCAATAGTTTCAAGTCTATCTCCACAGAGCTGCTTTCAATCTATTCATCCTCCAGTATGTACTGACACTGCTAACTGCCCTGGGCCCATGGCAGGGCCTTACGCTTGGCCTTATTGAACTATATGAAATCCATATGGGCCCACTTTTCAAACCTGTCAATGTCCCTCTGCATGGCATCGGGAAAAGAGTGTTCAGTCCCAGTAACCGTACCATCAGTAAACATAATTGAAAAGTATTCGGCCCAATACAGACCCCTGAGGGACATCACTTGCTACTGATTTCAATTTGGACATTGAACCATCAACTATGATACTTCGAATGTGGCCTTCCAGACAATTCCTTAACCNTCTCCTCTCCTCTCCTCTCCTCTCCTCTCCTCTCCTCTCCTCTCCTCTAACAATTCAAGCTCTCTCAGCCTTTTTCCATGGGGAAATTGTTCCAGCCTTCTAATCATTACCGTGGCCCTTTACTAGACCCTGTTTGACAGTTCCATGGCATTCTTTTGCTGGGGGCCCCAGAGATGGATGCAGTACTCCAGGTGGGATCTCACCAGAGTGGAGTAGTGGGGAAGATTCACCTCCCTCAATATATTTCCATGTGTCTTTCCAGCCCAAGATTTGGTTACCTTTCTGGGCTGCAAGCCACCATTCCTGGCTCATATTCATATTTTTCACCTACCAATAGTTTCAAGTCTATCTCCACAGAGCTGCTTTCAATCTATTCATCCTCCAGTCTGTACTGACACTGCTAACTGCCCTGGGCCCATGGCAGGGCCTTACGCTTGGCCTTATTGAACTATATGAAATCCATATGGGTCCACTTTTCAAACCTGTCAATGTCCCTCTGCATGCCATTGGGAAAAGAGTGTTCAGTCCCAGTAACCGTACCATCAGTAAACATAATTGAAAAGTATTCGGCCCAATACAGACCCCTGAGGGACATCACTTGCTACTGATTTCAATTTGGACATTGAACCATCAACTATGATCCTTCGAATGTGGCCTTCCAGACAATTCCTTAACCATCAAAATGTTCATTCATCAAATCCATATTTCTCCAATTTAGAAACTAGGATATTGTGAGGGATCCTGCCAAAGACCTCACAGATGTTTAGCTAGATGGCATCACTTGTTATTTCTTATCCACCAACATGGCCTATAAAGACTGACTTCTTTAATTTTGTTGTCTTAAACGTTGTCTGAGTGCTACCTCTGCTGTTGCTATGGCCTGTTGAAGTGATGATCCCTTTTTTTCTTCTTTTCTTCTGTGTCTCTCACTTATATTACTGTGTTTACTGGTATCATGATGTGTGTGTTTGGGATTAAATCTAAATTTTCTTTTTGTGACCTTGGCTATGTTCAAAGCATCAGATTGTAATATGAGTAGATTACAATCTGTTTTCCTCAGCTATGGAGAGTTGCCTCTTGGATATGCCCCTGAGAATTTTGGTCTGTTTATTTTGCCTGTGACCAAAATAAACCCTGCTTTTTGATTTCACCCTGAAAAATCTTGTAGGTCTCTGTATCACCATGTAGACATCAAATGAACCTCCTTCTTTGACTGTGCAGGCCGCAGGAAGGCCCAAAAACTAGTCATGTCTTGGGAGTGGGGTTTGACGTGGCATCTCCATTGTAGGCGACCGTTAGATAAGTCAGGTATGATTTGCCCTTGGTGGAGCTAAGTTGACTGTGTCTAATCACCTCCCTGTCTTCTATATTTCAATAAATCTTCCAGAAGGAACTGTTCCATGATCTCATTGGGCACAGAGGTGAGGCTGACTGATCAGTAGTTCCTAGAGTCCTCTTTTATACCCTTTTAAAAATGAGTATGAGGGTTCCCCTTTTTCTAATCAATCAGGACCTAACTTGACTGCTGTGACTTTTAAAATATGATGGAGAGTGGCTTGGCAACTGCATCATTCAATTGTTTCAGGACCCTAATGTGCCTTGTTGGGTTCCATGGGCTTGTCTCTGATGATCTTGAACCTGATTCTTTTCTCATTTATATAACCATAGAAGCCTTTCTAATTATCCTTCACATCCCTTGCCAAACTTAGTACCAGCTATGCCTTAGTTTTCCTGATCCCATTGATATGCTCCTAGAGAGTATCTCTGCTTGTTCGACCGGGAAAATTCTTACTCAGTCAGAGTAAAAATCAGACTCGATGATCTGGTGAGTATCTTCCAACCTGGTTATTCCATGATTCTATGATTTTAAATAACCAGTGTTTGCTTTTGAAAGTTGTGCTTGTTTTGGCTGTGGCTGTAATAAAATTAATTTTCTTCACATTAACTGGCAAAGGACTCTGTTTTGGATTTGTGCTGGAAACAGTGTTAATAGTAGAGGGATATTTTTGTCATTACTGAGCAGTTGTTACACAGAGTCAAGGTCTACTCTGCTTCTCACACCACCCTAACAATGAGTAGGCTAAGAATTCACAAGAATTTGAGAGGGGACCCAGCTGGGACAGCTGACTGCAGCAGCACAAAAATATAGGGGAAGGAGCAAGAGGGAGATGTATGGAGTTATGGCATTTGTCTTCCCAAGTTACTGTTATGCATGATGGAGCCTTGTTTCCCTCAATATGGCTGAACACCCACCTGCTAGTGGAAAATAGGGAATTAATTCCTTGTTTTGGTTTGCTTGTCTGTGCAGCTTTTTCTTTACCTATTAATCTGCCTTTATCTTAAGCCATGAGTTTTCTCAATTTCACTTTTCTGATTCTCTCCCCATCCCAACAGCGGGTAGTGAGCGAGTGGCTGAGTGATGCTTAGTTGCCGTCTGGGCTTAAACTGCAACAAAAGTAAATCTCTTGTCTCACTTGCACATTGTGCTTTGCTTAGCACTAGAAGGGTAATCTCAGAACACGTGAAACTCATTCCTCTTGGGTGAAAGCACCAAGAAATTTAGTGACAATGATGCATCCAACAGGCCTCCTCTTCTGATGTACCTTCAGTCTGTGTGAGGCATTCATAGTGTCAAAGTCAAGTTCTTCCCAGCAGCGATTTCACTCTTAATCTTCTGTCTCTTAGCACTAATGTTTTAAGGAAGACATACCCTACAAAGTACCTTTAGTGGTGAAATGGCCTTTTATTTGCTTTGTGTTTGCTTCCCTCTTTTCCTTCCTCAATTCACAGTATTTATTTTTGTTATATGGTCTATTGGTACAGGAAATTATTTCTGACTGAAATAACACGAAATCTTTTTTTTTTTTTTTAAAGTAAACTAACAGTGTAGAATTATTATTTATTGTTTCTCCTGTATAAATTAGAGGGTCAACTGTAACCAGGAATTCCCTTTATAAGGCATTGTGCCCAGTATATGTGGGACCAGGGCAAAACATTCACTTGTATTTTGGATATTACCAAAATGAGTTCATATGTAAAACCAGAGGGGGCGAACATTTGAGAGAGAGACAAAATTAGATGGTTAAACTTTGTCTATTGAAGTCCATTTCTTTAGTTCTGAGTTGATAGTAGTATCAGTTTTGTACTTGGTCTCCCGGATAATACTTGCAGGAAAAATATTACATCAAAAATGTGCCTACAAAATAAGAATGACTCACCAAGTTAAACTGTGAACTTGGCTATTAGAAAGGATATGAATATCTAAGACTGACAGATTAAATACCGTTACAAAAATCTATGAAAAATTAGAAGCATTTTTTCAGATTTTATTTTTAGTTATATGAAGGGAAGAAAAAGGAATTTTGGAAAGAGAATATGCTTTGAAGTAAAGCTTGATAGAATGTGGTGGTGTTTTTTGAAAAAACTTATTTGGCAGGAATTTAATTCAAACTTTTCCATTGACAACACTTGTTACAGAGACAAGGAAATGGTGTTTCAGATTTCTGTTTAATGAGAGAAAGAGAAACCTGGAACAGACTGTATGTATCTGTAGCAAATTTCTGCTTTTATCAGGGAATATATTTAAACCTTGTAGTGATTGTATTTTAACATAATACATACACAATGTAAAACAGAAAAAACTGAAAGGCATTTAATTCTCTATTACTCCCTCTAGTAGCCTTCTGGTCAGGGTGCTGGTCCAGTGTTGGAGAAGTGCAGAATGAACGAAGGGGAGAACCTGAGAAGATGTCAAGGATTTAGATGGGAGAGAGGGAAAGTAAGTCTCTGCTGCTGTTTATGGAGAGAGTTTTATAATATTTGAGAGTTTAAACCTGGTATTTTAATGACTTTATTTAGCTCATACAAATTTGACTTGAAGTAGTTACAGTTTATAGTTTCATACGGTATTCTGTACACTTATTTCCTACTAACTGAAAAAGCAGCACTTTCTTCCTGAGATGTAAACAAACAAACAAAATCAAAACCAAATTAAAACCAAAAGCTATCAGCCAAAATGCAAAGGCAAATCACGACAAACATAAACATCTTTCACAAATGCCCCCACTAAATACAAGAAAGGTAGAAATTCACTGAAGAATACTAGAAAAATTTCTTACTTTCTGTATTTTTAAGAATCTGTTAATCTCTGCCTTTCTCTTTTTCCACCTAGTCAGAGTTGGAGGTTGTAAACTGTGTTTTAGCCCCAGCCTCTAAAATAACATCTGGGAATGAATAAAATAAAGCAGTTCATCTCCTGTTACTGAGACTGGCAAGGACATATTTGAAAAAAACAAGCAGGAGAAAAACAAGCATCAGACCTGTAACGATCTTGACAGCATACTACAACTCTGATAGGCAGCCTGTGCAGAGGGGAGACTACAAAGACAGTTACAAATGGCAAGGTGCACATTTATGAATACCAATAAAAATCCCTCTCTTCTCTATGATCTGTTTAAGGTGCTGTTTTTCAAATAACCATTTTAGAAGCAGCTTTATAATTGTTTTCACTTTAAATATCTAAATTAAATATACATCTATACAATAAGGAACATTTGTCTTGTTTTTCAGAAGCATAGCTCTTGCTAGAGTAGCAATGCTGATTTATAAGAAATATGACTGATTTTTAGTCATATCTGTGATTTATAAGTCAGGACTTCATGTACTCTGGATATTAAGATCTATTTTGTGAAACCCAGTTTATTTGTTCAAAAAGACTGATTTACAAGGCAGATTTATTAATCACAGCTTGGAAATTTAAACCAAAGTCTTGTTTCAAAATCTTATGTTTATAAACTAGATGCTTAAATCAAATTCCAGTTTATATATAATGGGATTGGCTCAAGACATGCAAATAGAAATATAGCCAATCCTACTACTACCTGAAGATAACAACAATCCTGCTTTCAAAATTAATTTGGTTGTTCACATTGATGAAAAAAAATCTGTCATTAATCAGATAGATAGTATTTGGAAAGTACTCCAATTAAGGAGCTAGGCAGAAAGAAATACTGACTTCCAGGCAGGAAATCAATAGCCTAATGTGAAATTTTTTAATACTCGGCTTTTGAACTCTGATTTTTCAGAGTTTTCGAGTTGTTGAGTCCATTCCCCATTGGGACTACTATGGCCACTCCAGTAAGAGACAGCTTTCATTTGCTGTCGTCTGTCCATTTTATATTCTGAAAGAAACCATTGAACTGATATTAAATTCCCCCTTCTCAACTTCCATTCCTAATAATTATTCATATTTTTTTCCATGAAGTTTTATAAGTTAGTATTTCTTTCATGCCCAGAAATGCCAGGCTTTGGGAAGGAAAGACATATCAAGTACTTGAAAAGTGCAAACAGCAAGGACCAAGGTAATGTATATTAGAATATTTTATTTATTTAAAACTCATTTATCTGAAGCAAATTAATACAATTCTAGATAGACTTTTCTTCCTCATTATGCATGGCCATAGGGGGAATTGTCAGGCTTAGATAAGCTGAAAGCAATATGGCTGAGAGGTACATTTTCTAATCAACTTCCTGAATAATCTTCGACTCCAGGCATAGGAATATATGTAATCAATATATAAAAACTACTATACCAGTTTGTCCAATACTTTGGAAGTTGGTCATTTAATTCTTTAGCAGTGCCTGTCTGTGTCAATCTTGACCTATTACTTCTTGTCAAGTTCCCTAGTTCTTAAAGCAAGTAACCTTCAAGTAAAAAAAAATTAAAAGAACATCTTTGGACTTGACAGAGGAAACCTTGGGATGTTTTTGTGAGCTTCTTCTATACACTCTGCATACACAGATTCTTTCTGAGTTTATAGTGACATGGTTTATAAAACCTTATTGTCTTACTTATATCCATGGGACTAAACAGAATACTAAAATCAGCGTGAAAGCTACGTGTCAAGGTGTTGCGTTTGTATGACAAAGGTTTTGATAGTAGGAGGGATAGAGGGATAGCTTCTGCTGGAGGCTGCTGGAAGTTGCCAGAAGCTGGAGCTGGCTGTCTCCAGAGCAGACCCTCCTCTGGCCAAGGCCAAGCTCATCAACAATGGTGGTAATGCCTCTGTGATAACAATAATAATGTTAAAAGAAGGGTGAGAAAAACAAACAAACTAACAAAAGTGTAGGGAGCAGCAGTGGAGAGAGAGGAGAGAGGCAGAGCGAGGCTGGGCTGTCAGGACTTGGTAAACTGGTCACACTGACCCAACCTGGTGTGGCAACACAGAAAGAGAAGTGAGATATGAGAGAAATAGCCCTACACACACCTAATACTAGAGAAGCAAGTATGTAAATAACAGCTGCCATGGAAAAAGCACAGCAGAGAAGACTAAGGCCATTGAAAAAGGAGAATGAGGAGGTGACCCAGATGCCTGAACAGAGATTCCCCTTCATCTCATGGAAAAGATTATGTTTGAGCGGGCTGTTCCCCTGCAGACCATGAGGAGCCCCAGTGGATGTACACCTGCAGCCCATGGAGGATCCCATGCTGGAGCAGGTGGAGATGTCTGAAAAAGGCCATGACCTCATGGAAACCCATGCTGGAGCAGGTTGTGGAGGGTTGCTGTGCATAGAAAGGACTTACACTGGACAAGTTCATGGAAGACTGTCGACCATAAGAGGGAGCCATGCTGGAGTAGCAGAAGGGGGTGAGGAGTCCTCCTGAAGAAGGAATAGCAGGGATAATGTGTGATAAACAGACAGAAGCTCCCATTTCTTATCCCCCTGTGCAGTCATGGACAGAGGAGGCACAGAATATTGGCAGTAAAATCTAAGCCTGGGTAGAGGGAAGTGGGTGGGTGAAGGTGCTCTTTTTCAGGATATGGTTTTGTTTCTCAGTATTTTGCTCTAGTTGTATTGGTGATAAATGAGATTGATTTCTTTCCCCAAGCTAGTGTGTTTTCCCATGATGGTAACTGGTGAATAAACCCTCCTTTGTCCTTATCTTGGATCACAAATTCTGCCTTTTTTCTTGATTCTCAGAACAGGGAGGAGTAAGTGGCTACATGGTTCTTTGTTACCCTCCAGGGCTAGCAATCAATTAGTTCTTTGTAGCCAACTAGGAGTCTCAAAACTATGACAGTCATGCATCAAAATTAGGAATAAAATCTTCTGTTTAATCTGTTGGTTTGTTTGGGTTTTTTTTTTTCTTTTTAGACTGACTTGATAAACAGAAGGTAAGTCTTCTGTTGTGATGCTTTCCTCAGATATGTTGTACCTTGTGCTGAATAGAAAATCTTGAGTAGATAATATCCTAGAGTCTGATTGACTAGGGATAGTTTGAGTGACATAGCAGAGTCCTTCTCAACTTAACCTTTCCCAAGATAACTTTCAGTAAGGCATTCTTTTTTTTACGTTGGTCCAGGTTCTTTCTCCTTTCTCTGTAGAAATCCTGACACATCTGTTCTACAACTCCACCTCCAGCTGAGAGGATGGTAGTGATGAATTGCAGATTCCTGTTCAACATTCTGTTAATTTTGGCATTGTCTTCCTCTTTACATTCAAAGTACAATACCTGCAGGTTGCTTTTGCTCCACCATTTTGCCTTCTTGCTGTATAAAACAAAATTAGACTACTTTGGTTTGATTTGAACTAGCAGTAAGGCTCTTGAATCACTCTTTTTTGGAGAGGAGCTGTCAAAGCATATTACACCCTAAGAAGAATCATAGAATAGTTAGGATTGGAAGGGGTCTTAAAGATCATCTGCTTCCAACCCCCCTGCCATGTGCAGGGACACCTCCCACTAGATCAGGCTGCTCAAAGCCCCATCCAATCTGGCCTTGAACACTTCCAGGGAGGGGCCATCCACAACTTCCCTGAGCAACCTGTGCCAGTGTCTCATCACTGAGTGAAGAAATTCCTCCTTATGTCTAGTCTAAATCTGCCCATCTCCAGTTTATAGCCATTGTCCCTCATCCTATCACTACAAGCCTTTGTAAACAGTCCCTCCCCAGCTTTCATGTAGTCCCCCTTCAGGTATTGGAAGGTTGCTATAAGATTTCCTTGGAGCCTTTTCGTCTCCAGGCTGAACAACCCCAACTCTCTCAGCCTGTCCACCTGCGTATGGGAGGTGCTCCAGCCCTCAAATAGTAGGAGGCAATGTAGTGGCAGAGGTGAACATACCCTCATTAGTAGTTCAGAATTTGGGTGGTAATTAGACGCTTTGAGACATACTGTGAAATTTAGTCAGACTTGTTTTGTGAAACATGTAAGGAGTGTTTTCAGGAGTACTTCCCTTTGACACCAGGAAAAGAAAAAATAAACTGCTTTTGAAAGAGGAATATGCAATTGATTTAGGAAAGCACATAGTTCAAGTTATTCAGTATTCCTTATTTATTCCTTGACTAAATCAAGGAATTTAAGGACCAAAGGATTAGTGTTATTTTGTAGTGAAGACTGTAGACATAGAGGACCTATGAAAAGAAGAAAATTACCCCACCTTTTCTCTACAAGTTAGGCAAATATGACAGCTTATAGATTAAATTGTGGTTTAAACATACGTACCTCTACAAGTGCACAGGTCATTAAGATTTAGCAGTTAATTACTAGGATTTGTTTAACTGTAGTAGTCATGAGAAAGCATAAACCACCTTTCTCTGGTCAGAAGAAGATTCATAGAACTGTTCATTAAGGAAGACACTTTCACTTTTTTTTTTTCTGGGCTGTAAGAGAATAGGGATGACAGGAGAGGAGATTGCAGAGGGACTTGCTATCAAGAGAAGAATCTCTGAGTTTCTAACAGAGTTATCTGTTCTCTTCCCTAAATGTACTCACACTGTCACTTTTCCCCATGACTTGACATACAAGGGCTGACTCTTGTAAAGATCTCAGGCTCCAGATGTACTTAAAAGCAATAATACTGAAGAGAGCAAACTCGTGATACAGTCATTTACTCTTTTACCAATGAGTTTGAGTTACTAGTTGCCATGTCACCACTATGAACTTCCTGTACACTGTGGTGAGACACATTTCAACATGAGAAGCAGAAAGAGACTTTATTGGATTTATTATTAAGGGAAACAGACAAGACAAAATAAATATTTAAACCAACACATAAAAGAGACATCTACCAAGTGTGATACAAATATCTGGCAAGAGTAATAAGGTAAATCCCAAAGGACAAAAATATAAGGAAACAAAAATGAAGAGAATTTCTATTGGAAGTGTGTATTAACTGAAGAAATATATTAAATATATAAGGCAAATATTGGGGAGAAGAAGGCAAAATAATAAAGAAAGTAGTGAGGGAATAGAAGAATAATAAAGTATAGGTACATCAACTGGATATAATAAAACAAATCACTAAAGTAAGACAAATACTACTCTAATAGAAAGGGAAAACTATGACAGCTACAGGGAATAAAGGAGAGCCTTGAAATAAGATGTATATATTGCAAATGTGACTGTCAGACTAATACATGAAGCTTAGTGCAGAGAAAAGCTAAGACATTTTGAATAAGATAAGTGGAACTGTGAGAGGTTAGACTCATAGAAATTTTATTATACAAGTGAGATGATATCCACAATCTATATCGAAAGAAATGTTTTAGGAGCAGGTTGAGCTTTTCCCAAGTTAGCTCAATGTCTTTCAAGCCATGATGTGGTGTAACATAACAAAAACCAATTTTCTTATTAGTAAAATTAGGAAGTAAATAAAACAAAACATACATGATCTGAAGTATTTCACTGAAATACTGTCATCTGTGCTGAGTATGCCTCCTGCACAATACTCGTATAGTTATCCTGTTGTTGCAGTGGGTTATTTATTTTATGTTACTGTTCAAAGAGAACTGTAAGGCCAGAGCTCTTATTGCTCCACAGGCTATTCACAAGCTTCTATATATGTGGGTGGTGAGAAGGGTTCCAAATGCACAATAAGACTGACTAGGCATTCAAGTCAGCTGTAAAGGAGCTTAATACAGCAGGAGAAGTGTACAACCACAGTAAGATTACATATTATGCAAATTAGTGTTTGTACAGTTTAATAATGCCAATACTCCTAAAATCTGTGCTCTGTTTTGATCTCTTTTAGAGGACTTCTAAATCCCTTGATGTTTCTGGGGACTTAAAAAAAAGGAAATGGCCACAGATGATCAAATGCAAGCAACCATGGCAGCTGTACCAGAGCTCTTGGAGCTCACCCAGCTGAGCCTGGTACTTTTCAGTGGGAGAAAAAGCCAAGACCAAGATCTTTCCTGGACTGAAGTGTCTTCCCCAAAACATATTCAGTCTTTCTCCTAGCAAGGATTAATCTTTGTCCAAACCTTCCAGGAGAAAGTCAGTTTCAAAGTGACAAAAGAGAAGACTATAATCCTTCAAGCATCAGACCTAGCAGAAATGGCTTTCACAATTGGAGGCTTCTGGTAACAGAGGAGGATAAGAAAAAGATCAAAGCATGTGTTAATGCTTCCTCTCCTTTCTCCCTTATGAGCTACAAAATACAATTGTACAGCAAAATGTCTGCCAATTGTGCTTGCAACCAATACATTCAATAAAATTGTCTGATTCACTAATTTTTTATGTCTTATTTGTTTTAATCCAATGGATAGTGAATCTTAACTTGTTCTATGCTGTCAGCACGTAACAGGTTGGAATGTAATGCTAAGTAAGTGCTAGAGACAGAGTTGGCTCTGAGAAAACCCCTAGGAGACCTGAAAGCCTCTTTGACTTTGTCCAGGGATATTGTCATGACCTGAGTGCTTTCCAGTTTCAATTTGTTTGTCATTTAAAAGGTGCTAAAAAATACTCAAAAACCGATTTTCCTCTCTCAAAATATGTTCACTGCTTCATATCACTACTGCTCAGCCAGCTGAGATCCAGCCTGTAGTCCAAAAGCTGCAGAATCTGTGCTTCATTGTTTGTCCTAGACCATCTCATTGTACTCAGGGAGAGCAAATTCAAGTCCGTTTTGATCTGGGGTGAGTCAGGAGCTATGCAGGGTGAGCACCAAACACAGTATTGCTTGTATTCTTTACATATGTGGATCATTATTTGCACCTTGCCCCCAGTCAACTTCTGCAACAAAGAGGTCTTAACCTAAGACAAAGACTTCCCCTTGCTCCTTTTTGTGAGAATATTTCAAAGCCTAGCAGTCAAGGCATTTCTTTAAAATGCAAAATCAAGTACAGTTAAGTATCTCCTTTCTCTGGTTTGTAGCGAGACCCTAGCCTTGAGTCTCATCGCATTCGTTAATGCAGTGAATACTAGGTATTCATTCCCTATCCATTTCCCTGTAAAACATGTACCACTCGCAGGTACTTGGACTAGCCTTTGGTATTTTCTCATCCTTAGCTTAGACAAGCTCACATGTAGACACAAGTCCAGCTATCACCTCTGTCAATAAATCTCTCTCTGCATGTATTTACTCAAGTTATGTGCATCTTACTGGAATTGCCTTAATGTATATTAGTTATCTGCAAAGTACAATGTATATCTAAGTGCATTGCTTCAGATTTCCTTAATAACCAATCAAGACAAATAGATAGTATCTTTCCAGCCAGTCTCCCCCAAGCCTGTAGTGCTTGCACAGCGTTTTTGTGTGCTGAGTGCAGGACTCTACACTTGGCCTTGTTAAACCTCATCCTATTGGCCCCAGCCTATCGATCCAGCCTGTTCAGATCCCTCTGTAGAGCCTCTCTACCCTCCAGCAGATCTACACTTCTGGCCAGTTTTTTGTCACACGCAAACTTACGAAGGGCACACTCAATCCAGGTCATTGATAAAGATATTGAACAAAACTGGACCCAGCACTGAGCCCTGGGAAACTGCTTGTGACTGGCCTCCATCTGGATTTAACTCCATTAACCACCACTCTTCAGACTCAGCCATGTAGCCAGTTTTTAACCCAGCAGAGGGTGTGCCTGTCCAGGTCAGTGGTAGCCAGCTTCTGAACCAGAATACTGTGAAAAACTGTGTCAAAGGCTTTACTAGAGTCCAGGTACGCTATCTACTCTGAGTGGCACAGGTGGATGGGAATGAGAGTTTCAGTCACTTCATCACATATTGTCTCTGCTTCTCCTCCCTCCTCACACTTTTCCTCTACTTCAGCATAGGGTCTATCCCATGGGAGACAGTCCTCCACAAACTTCTTCAATGTGCGTACTTCCTGGAGGCTGCAGTCCTTCAGAAATGGACTGCTCCAGTATGGGTACCCCACAAGGAGACAAGTCCTGCCAGAAATTTTGGTCCAGTGTGGCCTTCTCTCCTTCCATGAGTTCACAGGTCCTGCCAGGAACCTTCTGAAGCACAGACTCTCCATGTGGCTGCAGTCTTCTTCAGGTGTTTCCACTTGCTGTGGTGTAGGGTCCTCCTTGGGCTGCAGACAGGTATTTGGTCTGCTGTTAACCTCCATGTGCTACAGAGGGACAGCCTTCATTACCACGGTCTTCATTACAGACTGCAGAGGAATCTCTGCCCTGGGAAATGCAGCATCTATTCCCCACCCTTCTTCAGTGACCTCAGTATCTGCAGACTTATTTCTCTCACATATTCTCACTCTTCTCTTCCAGATGCAGTTGGGCAGAGGTTTTATTTCTACTTCTTAAATACTTCATCATGGAGTTGCTGTCACTACCACAGATTGGCTTGGTTTTGGTCAGCAGCAGCTCCATCTTGGAGCTGACTGTAACTTACTCTGTCCAATATAGGGGAAGAATTGTCTCAGAGAAGCCAGATCTGTAATCCCCCTGCTACCAAAATCTTGCCACATAAACCCCATACAAGTCCATAAGAAATAAATTGCAATCAAGAGTTTTCTATATCACCTATAATGTAACCAGTAATTTAAGTCCTAATCCATAAATATCAATTAAATTTATTGTTGTGATATCTAGATGACTTTAGTATCTTATAGACTTCTTTAAACCTTTTATGTATAGCTCATTACAATAGAAATGAAATAATGTTTTGTCATGAAATATAAATATTCTGACAATCATATGTGGCTTTTGTCCCTTCTGGAAAATACACAAACAGAAGATTATGCTCAAAAAATCGTAATTCCATTCCCTTTCCTTCCCTTTGCTTCTTTGCCTCAGTACCCCAAGCTGTCTTTCAATCTGTCTTTCAGATATCTATTCCTGGATGACATCTTGCCAGTAAGCTAGATTTAAATAAAATTTAGCTCTTTTCCTTCTAAGCCGTTCTTCCTCCCCATTTCCCATCAATATTGACAACCTCTCCCCCTCCTTGTCACTCAGTCTCATAACCTGGGATTCATCCTCAACTTGTTGCTCTTCCACAGTTCACAAATTGTAACCCTTTCTTAATCCATTCATCCATTCACTTTACTCATCTAATGTTTCTGGTACCTGACCTTTTGGGGTTTTTTGCTCTTTGAGACTTCACTCTTGTCTTAACTACTTCAATACCTTCTGTTCTGCCATCTCGGACATAGTCATGACCCTGCTCCAGCCTATAAAAAACATAAGAAATTGTCTTTCTTAGTCATCACCTTGTCCATTGTCTCCTTTCCAAAATGTTGTTGTTGTACGCTCACTGTGTTTCACAGCAATAATTCATGCTTCTTTTTAACATCTTTCACAACTCTGGCCTTTGCTATTTTTTTTCTTTCTTTTATTTTTCTTTCATCTGTGATGTTAGCCTTGTTAAAAAACAAACAAACAAACAAACAAACAAAAAACCACCAACCCCCCCCCAAACCCAGTTATCTAACTTTTTAGATATTCTTCTCCTCCTTATGCTGTCTTCAGGCAAGACATCTTTCCCAAATTTAAGTAAAATCTTTCAATGATTTTTCTTGTTTAACATTCCATTTCAATGACCTTTTTTTTCCTAATACCGATAACATGCCAATGGAAAAATGGTGGCTTGGCTGAACAGTAGTTAAGGGTAGTTGGTGTTGAAGTAAATCAGCATTAAGGTGATCTAATACCATTAAGATGTGATCAGATTTTATTGTTGATAGTGATTACTGTGATTAATATAATTTCTTCTGTTTTGCTTTAACCAAGTAATGTGGACTGGAGTACTTTACTATCTATGCAGAACCTTGCAAGACAGGATCTCAAGTAAATTTGTACCCTCTTGATATTACCATTCTTCTGTGTTTTTTACAAGAAACTACTCTTTGACAATTATTTACAACAGAGTGTAATACAGTGCAGCACAAGAAGAAAAGAAAACAAGTGGAAAAATGCACAACTGCTTGTTTACATGTGAAAACAAGCAGATGTTTTGAAGCTTCCACTGTTAAGATTAGTATGAAATATTTGCTTTCAGTGTCAAAACTCTTTTATCTGGTAAGATTTCAAATGATTTTAAAGATGAGTTTGAAGTCTTCTTGAAATGTTTACTTTTTTTGAAAGTATAGCACCAAAGTCATCAATATTTCTTCATAGATAGAAGAATGGGAAGGATACCATTGGAATAAACAATAGTATTTATATTTCATCACGTATTATGTCCCATGATCAAACACATTGAAAGATAAAATATCAGTGTAACAATATAATATGAAAGACATAAAGAAATGCTCAAAGTAAAAGCTTTGGAAATTTAAGACATATTTTACTTTTTACATTGGTACAGAGGGTATATTGTTAATGCCTACACACTTGAGAGTATACAACATCCATTACTTAAATAACACTAGTTCTTTGATGATGGTAATATACTAATGTAAATTGAACTTGGTAAATAATTCAATCTAACTGGTAAATCGTATTTAAATAATGATTTCATATGTATTGATTATGAAATACAAAAAAAATAAACAACAAGGAACAGTATTGGTATTTAGAATATCAGAATTTATTTGCATAATTTCCTTAATTTGTAGGTATGGAGTGCTTGAAAATACTGGACATAAATAAGCTGCTTAAATGGAGAAGAATATAATATTTACTGCTGTAAGAAAACTAGGTGGTGGTTAATATTTAGTCTCTAATAATGCAAACAGATCCCTAAAGGTACTAGAAACAATTCTATCCTTGATATAGTCATATCATACTGTAAATTAGCCATTCTTCCTACAAATTTCTGATACAAGATGTAAGAAAAAGACATTAAAACAGTGTTATATGAGTAACAATCTATGAAATTACCTAGAGAAATACAAAAAATTACCCAGTTAATATACTCCAGTGAAGGAAAGCAATCACTAAGAACAAGCAATGTTAGCTGTGAGTATACTTAGGCTAGAAAACAGAAAAGATTTTGCTATATGAATAGTGACAATTCAGAACAGAATGGATGAGAAATCCTAGTCTTAAAATTGAGATCAAAAAGTTTATGAAGGTTATAATATAATACATAATACCTGCAGTAGACAGGAATGGAAACTACAGTCCCAGGAGACACTCGGTCCCAAAATCCAGGCTTGAACTCCATCAATATAAGCCAACAGACACAACTCCCCCAGGTACCTTTTCAGAGGGGAGTTGTACTCTCTTCAGGTGTATAGTACATAAAAGGATTAGAAGGAAAGCATTTCAGAATTACACAGGACATGATGGGAAGGTAAAAATAAGAACCAGGGAAAGGCAGAGATCTGGGTGATCTGGAGAATAACAAGTATAGGAAAACAAACAGTTAAAGGCCACATCAAGCATAAACAGGTTACTGGTCAATTCACTTGTCTGGCCATGCCCAGTGCTTGATCAACAGAGTCTACTCTATCTCCTTATTAACTTAATTTCTCACTCTTTTCCAAGGTGAGGGTCTCTATATTCTTGGGGTGAGTGAGGCTGAGTGCAAGCCGCTGGGGTGGGACCAGGGGTCAGAGGCCCAGATGTCCATGTAACAGCATCTGAAGAGAGTGTGGATGTGAAAAGGAATATGTGAGCACTACTGAAGATTGCTCCTGACTAGCCATTGAGTAGGAAGTGTCTTTGTAGCCAGGAGGTTCTCATCAGTTGCCAGAGAGCTCTGTGCACGCGTGTGTGTATGTGTGACTGAGTGGGTCTGTACCCACTGGTGTTGGTTATGATTTGGTTTGTGATTTTTTTGTTCTCCTAAAAAAAAGCTATAGTAGTAACAGTTTTTATCCACAATGCAGGTATTTCCAAGAAGTGGAGAAGAATATGGTTAGACTATGATTTGGGATTTAACGCAAATAAAAGTAAACTATCTTAGAATCTGAACTGCCCATAACAGAGAAATTTTCTGAAACCTTAAATTTTGGGAAAAAAAGGATCTTTGAACTTAACTGAAGAGAATACTGCACAGATCATAACTCTTCTTTTGATAGTCACATCAACTTCTCACTTCTTAGTTTGCCAGGTCTTTGGTAGTCTTTTAATTTCTAAGCTGCTAATACTAGTGAAATGACCTTTATGATACTTTATCAGACCTGGATGTAATTTAATCATGGAAGAGGTTTCATGAACAGCATTGTGTCTTGCAAAGTAAATTTATGTAGTTCACTGGACCTTGCACTGTAAAACAATGTAAACAGAAGAGTATCTTTAGACAGTTGAAAAATGACAGTAAATGAATCAAACAATTTTTAGCAACTTTCTACTGGTTTTGATTTCAGAAATAATCTTAATTAAAGACCTGCAGTACCAATAGAAGCTCTCAGCTGTACAGAAGAGTCTCTCTCTCTCTTGCTCCTCTCTATTAACGTTGCAGCTGATGGTTCTGAGTCACTTGATCAAATTCTATGTTTTGACTGTAAAGAGAATAAATATCTCACTCAGCTTCTATTTCTGCAATTCACACTGTATCTCATTGTTAAGAAAAGCTAACTGTACCTATTTTGTACCACACTGTTCAAACAAGTCTCATTACCAACTGCTTGCCCTTTCATAAAGTCACACAATGTTTGAGGTTGGAGAACATCTTGTCTGACCCTCTGCTTAAAGCAAAGTAAGATACACCTGGCTGTTCAGGTTCATAGCCAGCTGGGTGTCGGATATCTTTAAGAACAGAGACTCCACAACTTCTCTTGGTTATCTGTTCCAGTGTTTGAGCATCCTCATAGTTAAAAATCAAAAACAACAACAACAACAACAACCACCACATAAAAAACCCAAACCAAAACCCAAACAAAAAAAAAATTGTCTTTTTTTTATTTAAATGGAATTTCTTTTATTTAATTTTCTGCTAATTGACTCTTTCTCTGTCACTAAGTACCACTGAGAAGAGTCTAGATCCATCATTTTTGCTCCCTCCAAGCTTCAGGAGGGTCTTATCCATTTGTATAAATAAATGCCTGTTCTCCAGGCTGAACAGTTCTCACTCTCTGGGCCTCTGTGCTGTAATCCCATGGCCCTTCATTGGGCTTGCTTGTTTTACACTGTGTACCCAGGAAACTGAACCCAGAACTCCAGTGTCAAGGAGAAGGGAAGGGTAACCTCATCTGACTTGCGGGCAAACACCTGCCTAATGCAACCTAGAGGGCTGTGTGTCTTTTTTTTTTGCAGAAACATGATTCTGAGTCATGATTGTCTTGTCTCCCAGGATCCACAAACCTTTCTCTACAAAGCTGCTTTACAGCCAGTCAGCCCTCAGCCTGTGCCCATGTATGGTGTTGTTCCTCCAGAGGCACAAGACTCAGTGTTTACCATAATTGAACTTCATGAGATTCTTGTTAACCCATTTCACCAATCTGTTAAGGTCTCTCTGATAAGCAGTGCAAGTCTGGTGTATCAACCACTCCTTCTAATTTTATATTACCTGTGAAATTGCTGAGGGTGCATTTAGTCCTATTATCCACATCATCAGTGAAGATATTAAGCAGTGAAAAGCCCAGTATTGACTCCCAGGGTACACCTCAGGTGATTAGCCTCCAGGTGGACTTCTAGCCACTGATCACAACCCTTTCTGTTGTATCTGATGTTCTACTGCCTTCCACTCTTACATGGTCTTTCTGTCATATGTTCAAAGTTCAGAGCCCAACAGGGAACCAACTGTTAACAGGACTCCAGCTAAACATCTAAATGTCACCATTATCAAAATCATTATTAACACTAACATGATCACATTTAATAATGATGTTCTATTGAAAAAACATCAAGAAAAGGGCAGTAAATCATCTATAGAAAATGGAATAAAAGGTGCCTTTTGAAAAAAAAACATGGTAGTATCTTTTAAATGATGCAGCCCTGCTAGATCCCATCCCTGCCAGGGCTTATATAAGCTAATCACAGCATGTCACTGTGTTTCAGTGCCCTTATCAGTGATCAGGAAATGATACTTACCTTTTACTTGTTAGGCACAGATCTCACAAAAAAATAATTAATTAGTAACCGGAGAGTGATTTCATGAAATAAATTCTTCAAGTGATTAAGAAAAAAATGGGACATGGGTGCAGTCAAACACTGCAGGATATACAGGCAGTCTTTCTATGATTTTGCAGAATGACAATCCCCATTTAAAAAATGCAGTTCCCACACTGTCTCATTTCTAACCAGTGCTGTTTTATGTGCTTGTCTGACTGACTTGGGAGGACAGCAGGGCAATGTCACTGCAGAACCTTGCTGTGCTTTGGTCTGGTAGAAAACAATTGTAGCAGAACCTTTCAGTGCTTTGGTCTGGTAGAAAACAATTGTAAGTGGCACTGTGTCAATGAGTGAAGTCAGAAGCCAAAGGGAACAGAGTTTTCCTTGTCTTTTGAGGGATGTTGCACTCTGAATCATATTAGAAGCATGACTGCAGTAGGCAGCAATTGACACATGGAAGTGTAAGGTGTAGATGACACTGCAGTGAAAATCCTCAGAAGCTAGATGTCAAAGTGGAAAGGTAATCATTCACACTTGCACAGCCCTCTGATCTTTGCAAATTAGTAATTTACAAATGTAGGTCAGACTTGTAAAAGACACAGCTTTCTCCTTACTTCTGGGTCAATCTAGTAGAAATAACAGTTTAAATGTAATGCTATTCTGTTTGTTAAGCCATGTATTATTTATCAGTAATAAATTAGGATTTTTAAACTCAGCTACACTTACAGCTCTTCAGTACCAGTCACACTTAACATATGTATCTCACGAAAATGATATTTATAAAATCAGTTTTAATAATGTTGCTGCAGGAGTAAGGACAGGGTGTAACAACAGAAATGAATTAAAAATGTTCATGCATTATTAATACTGAATATATAATGTCTATCAAGAAAGAAACTGCAATAGTTTAATAAGATACTATTCTACAGATATTGATGTGTCAATAACTCTCAAGTGATTGGTGTATTCATTCACACCTCATTAAAGATTTACTGGTGTTTAATTCCAAGCAAACTCAAATATGAGTCACATATCCAGAAAAAGAGTCAAACTTTTAATAATATCTCCTCGTTTGTTTATTTTTAAGATAATTTATCCAGTAATACTTTTGTAGCAGTGTTTGTCAGTCAAACTGAAATGTTTTTCAGTTTATTAAAGATTTATTGCTGCTTCATCCCAGAGGAACACTTGGAACACTTGCATGATATGCATTATAGAATTATGAAGAGTGCAATGTAACAACAAAGAATAAACCTATTCATTAATATGCTATTGTATGATTTTAAAGTATGACACTAACTTTGGGACATGGCATTTATTCACTGAAAATGGGATAAATACTTTTCATATTTTATTAAGTTTTCTGGGGAATTTCATTGCTGAGAATTGCTAAGCCTGGTGCTCTGACTGAATAATACTATACCCATTTACTTTTGATAGAATATCAAAAGAGCAGAATGGTTGTGTCTGTACAATAAAACCTGGTTTGCTTGTAGTACTCTAACCTATCTGCAAGGATGACATTCAAAGGAAAACTGGCAATAGACAGGAGGTAAAAGGATAAAAGCCAGAAAGAGGAGGTCTAAATTCATTGTATTCCTTTTGTGGAAATATGCAAATACCCAACTGCTGCTGAAAGACTATAGGGTACAACAAGATTCTGATACAATACACTCATGGAAGTGGAAATACCCCAAAATGAGTTTGTGTCATGGGTTTTCAGGATGAAGTAGTGTGACACAAAGCCTTTTATAGATTCTGAATGAAAGGCTGTGTTTGATACAGTTGTGAAAGGAAAGGTTCTTATACTGTAATGTGCTTTTTCTAGTTTATCATATAAGCCAGGTTGGGTTTTATAACTATTTAAAATAAGTATAAAATGCTGACTTTCTTCTGTGGTTACATTTTAATCCATTTTTCATTCATTTTTTTAAAGACAAAACCACCTACACTAAGTGTAAGTCAGTAAAATATCAGCTTCCTAGTGTTTAACTGCATATTTTATTAAATATGCCAGATAAAGTTCTCTCCTGCTCTTAGCTGCCTTATTTGAATTGCTGCCTACACAGATGGGTATTCAGTATGTGTAAGACACAAAGCAAGAATTAACGCATCCCCAGATACCTTTGTGACTATGAGAAAACTTAGTGTCCTTCAATGACAACAAATAATGTTTGCCCTTCAATTTCTTTTTGTAACTCATTTTAGATGTAAACCTTTGTAGGTTTATGCAGATTTAATGCTTCTTCTCAACTATCACGTATTAATTTCCAAAACACTTAGCGATTCAGTATTCTAGCAGATCTCTGTATGTTCTGAAGACTCAAGCTTAAAAAAACCCTAAGAATTCTAAGCATGAAAAGTTAAGACTGAAAAAAAGCAATTTTATACAGTTTAGCAGTCTATAAAAATACAAGTAAGCAGATATCGTAAATCACTAACAGAATACTGAAACTTCAGAACATAATGTAACTAGGCTAAAAAATTCTGCAAATATAACTCTTAGCAAATCTTTCAAAGCAGCCTCAATTAATCTTAATTTTTACTGTAACATTTATCAGAATTAACTCTCGAAAGATTATGTATGTGAGCTATTTATATGATAATGAAATTGTATAAAATCTGCACTATGTACGAATCAAACATTTATATTTGCTTGCTTTCTTGCTGTGTTTATTTAGTTCTATTTGCAATATTGTAGTTCATTATCATATGCCATATTTATGAATTAAGAAAAGCAATCTATAGAAATTTTTACCCATAGAAGGAACTATACCATTAAGTCTTTTATAGTTCTCAGTGTAACCACACATCCTCTGTGTCAGTTTAGTCAAGTGATAGTCTACTTTGCTGTCCTTTTTTTCAGCTGTAAAATGAGGTGTTTACTTCCATCCCTGTCAATTGCATCCAAGAGACATTATGAGGGTGAAAAGAATCGTAATGGTCATATAGCTTCCAGATATTATACCAGTTATTACATATAATATAAGATTAGATAGGTAAATCACTATTTCGCATATAGTATGCTTCACTTTAAAATGTTATTCTAAGTGAAAACTTCTCTATTTTTATTATTTTTATTTTATGCATTTTTTTCTATTGTAGAAAAACACCAGCACTCAGGTTTTCATTCACAGATAAGAAGTGATATAAACTATACACAAAATAATATAACAAATTTATTGATAAGGTTATTAATATATGTTTAGGAAAGCTGAGATATTTGTAGCTATTTTGGTTGTCTTATCAGTTCCTGTGAAATTTGTAAAATAGGTCTAGTGAAATAAAATAAACCAGAACAAATTCCATATTCATTACTCGTGGATTTGGTCGTCCCTGCTGATGAGAAATGAGACAATCAGAAATAACTTTATTAACACTGCTAAATTTAAAGGTATTATCATTCTATGGCTGTTTTCTTCATAAGCAGAAGAATTTCTTAACAGGTGGAAAACTTTATTTTGTTGGGTTGTGCCAGTCATCAGACAAATAGCCACTAAAAAGACTCTTGTTATTATTACCCCTGTAAAATATAATCTTTATTTCTCTCTCTTTTATTTATTTTTTTTCCTACATTTTCTATATCATGCCTTTGAAAAGTCATGGTGAAAATGTGTAATGAAGGAAATGATGTACAGATGCAGATTATCAGGCCTTTTAACATTTACTGGAGAGCAAAGAAGACCTCCATACAGTCCCAGAAGTAGCACTCTCGTTTAGACAGCATCATATTAACACTGATGTGGAGACAATTTACACTAGAATTTAGTAAGAGCCTTTATTTATCTCATATAGATTTATGCAATATTTGCCTCAGCTGCTGTCTTAATAAGAGCACTTTGTTTTTTCCCATGTGCTCTGAATTCCCAGGCAGTTGTAGCAATCTTAGATGTAGTTTCTAAGCTATTACTTCAAAGATACCAGAATGAACAGAGTGGATATATTTAATTACAAAGTCACTGTGTGGCACTTCCTTGCTATATCCAGATGCTTCTGTGTATTTTGTCCAATTCCATTGTAAAAAATATTGGTGAACATTGTTGGTTGGGGTGAGTAAATTATCAATCATGCCAGTAAAACTAGTGCTACATAATATGCATTGGGTCCAAGCAAATCATAATAAAATGTGATAATTTCTTTGCAATCGAATTTATAAGGACACATAATCTTCAAGTGCTGGTAAAATCCCAGAATAATTGAAGAAAATAAAAATATTTCCTTAGAATTAAATTGTTGCAATAAGATGTTAATTTAAAGTTATCTTTATTTTATCTTGAAATGAAAGTTGAAGTCCATAAAATGTCTCTGAAACATACTTATTAAATTTAGAGTGCTCCCTGTTTCATCAAGAATATGTATATCCAATCATATTAGATTTATTTTCCCCTGATTTTTAACTCAAATTTGTTTAATGAACATGATAGGCTGGTGGAGGAACATTCTATTGGAATATTAAAAAGTAGGTATATATCGTAAAGAAAATAATAACTGTTTTTTAGATATCACTAAGGTAATATGAAAGTGATAATAATTATATCAGATTAAAGAGGTAATGTTTCATTTTAGGGGCAGACTATAATTCAACACTCTCTTCTTCATGGTGATAAGCAATATTTCTTTGTTTCATCTAGTATATACCTAATATTTTTTACTTTTTAAGAATATTACAGGGAGAACTATTCCCTAGACAGTAACTGAAAAAAGTCCCAATAAATGAAGAAAATTTATTTGCTATATGTGCAAACAAATTATCTTAGGACTATTGGACTACTAGTTACTTGTCTTATTCTTAATACTTAAAGTAAGTTTTTGTTTTTACTAACAATATACATTACTAATTAGTTGATAAAGTCTACTTTCTTCATAGCTGACAAATACAAAATTCAGAGGGTACAAATCCTTTACTTCAGACACTTAAGATACACTTACAACCTTAATATTTTAAACTTTTTAATCTCTCTCACAATTTTAAAAGGAGGAGAAATGTTATCTATACCAGTTACATATAATAGCATTTAGAAATATAACGTGAAATCTCCATAGTATTTGTAGTGTGATAAGACCTTTCTTTCTGTTTCCTTAGCTCCAAAATTTTATATTTGTCAAAATCATGTGATTTGAATACATATTCTGTAGGTTTATCCTGGTTTAAAATTTTATAACTACATGAATATCTTAAACTAGAGTAGAGATAAGCATGATATATTTACCTCAGGTAGTTTCCTGGTGTCCAAGTGACTGTATAATTGAAACATCCAAATGTAAGAATGTATATTTTCCTTTTTCTCTTCATCACTTGCATTAGAGTATCTTCTTAACTTAAATTATAATTAAATTTTAATAAAATTATATATAAATTGTTATATAGGACAACAAATCTTAAGCTGTTTTTTTCTGTTTAAAGTTTTAGTTGATTTTCTTCCTAATATTTGTGTCAAACTCATGTACAGAGCAAGAAATTGTAAAAATGTGTAATTTGATCTCTCTGAAAGAGATTATTGAGGTCATAGTCTACATATTTCAGGCATTGTTATTCTAATGCATATATGTTTACAAAATATATATGTAGGTGATTCTATGAGCATGCTAGATTAAAGGCCTCTGATTTGAAGCAATTAAGATAACTTGCTGAATTCACCACGTGATTAAAGCCATTTTGACCCTCGTGTCTTCTAAGAAGATGATTTCAGAAGTGCTTTAATTTCCTTTCTTCCCTTCTAAAACACTATGGAAAGATTGTATTTAAGTAGTAGTTTTATTCTATTAAATTTAATGACACTATTCCAGTTTTATATTGGTATCAGGCTTCAGCCTGTTGTTTTGTCTTTTAGGGTTTTTTATGTGAGTGTTTTTTTTGTTTTGTAATGTATTGACTTGTTTCTAGGTTCTTGACATATTTAATCACTGGCCAACACTTCCAGAATCTGACACTAAGAACAAAGAAAAGGTTTCTCTCCAGATTTTGCAAATTCAAGGTCTGACACTTCATAAGTGTGCGTCTTGAATTAAATGGAGCTACAACTAACATAAAAGCACTGTAGATCGCATAGTTAAACTAAAACATAATTAAATAATTAAATAAATAAAATTAAGAATTGGTCCTCAATTACCGATATAACTGGAATATCAGCTTTAGTGCACTGATTTTTGCCTAAAATTACTTCCTTGTTTTTATTTTGATACCAAGACATAGTAAACAGTTTTCCTGGGAGACTGAGAATCTGAGTATTTATGTATATGGGATCAGTGATTAAATAAAAGAAACTCTCTGCACATCACAGGCTACTCTCTCTGGGTAAAATAATAAAACATAATAATGTTGTAACATAAAAGAGTCAGAGCTTTCTGAAGGTCATCAAATGTGCTGCAGGCACTGAATTTGATAGTCACATCTGTCCACAGGGCAGTGAGTTCCCAAACAGCATTACAAAAGGCAGACAGGATACCATGGGGCATATGCACCGTGACACTTCATACATTAATATTAAATATAGAATCATAGAATCATAGAATAAACAGGTTGGAAGAGACCCACAAGATCATTGAGTCCAATATAGTTTTCATAGTTCTTTAAGTGTTAAATATTAACAAATTGGTATCATGTTCAGTCAATAACTTAATAATTAAGCAAAAAGTATTTGAACCTTATTCAGACAATTATTCTAAAACTGCAAGTTAACAGTGTTTAGGTATAATCCAGATCACTTACCTCTGAAATCCTGACTGTTTTAATTTTGTCCTGATAATTTCATAGGCCAAGTAACCATGTCTGGGTTGTTGTACATATTTCATTTTCACTCCCACAACATATTTGTAAATAGTGTATACACAGAGCTGTATCAAAGTGAGTATCACTAATTACTTTTTACTGGTGAGGAGAGGCTGGTACAGAGATTTGCCAAAAATAATGCGTTACTAATATTTTAAAGAGCTACATTTTATTTTGGTTTGAGAATTATGTGTTTAAAACTCTGTGAGGCTCATGATTGTTTCTACTGAGTGCAATTTGACTTAATATTGAGCACACAGTATAATCCAGCTTTTCTTATTTCTCTCTTTTTAATCTCTTCCTGTTCATTACACTTTGCAAGATCCCTTTTGCTCTGTCCTTCAGTTTTCCCCATTGTTATTATTGCATTAGGTACTGCAAATTTGTTTAAGAATTTAAAGCCAACTACAAAATTTAAAGTTTTATACACAAAAAACTGTCCTCACACCCTTTTTGCACATCTGCTGCTGCCTGAATGAATGGATGCATATCAGCGAGAAGCTGTGCTGCATTCTGTTGATCGGCACATTTTCTGCATGCTATTTGAGAACTTGCCCTGGACATTGAATTATTAATTATCTTGTAGAGAATTACGTTACTTGCCAGTATGGTAACCAAGACTGTCTCAAACAATAAAGCATGTGTCTTCACAGTATACCTGTAAAATATTTGGCTGTAGTATGCTATCTTAGAAGTGGGTAGCTGAAGCAGAGAAAGGCTAAAAGTTTCTAATCTGAAGTCCCTTATTTGATATGCTGAAAACACACTTTTATTGTATTTTTATTAAAATACAGTTTTCCATGTGTTCAAGGTTCAGCTGTCGTAGACTTCCGGTGTTATTATATGAGCTAAGCAATTTTGTAAATCATGCCCTGCCAGTTCCCCTGATAAAAAAAATGTACTGTAAGGTAATGTATCTCTTTTTGCTGTGTAATTGCTTGGTTTGGTCCTCCTGGAAGAAGGGTCTGCATAATGATAGGAAAAAAAAATGCTATCATGAAAAACCAGCTTCATTTAAAAGCCTTTTAAATAAATGTTTTCTCTCACTTCCATTCTACCACTTGTATTGATGCATTGCTCTTTCTGTCAAAAAGCAAAATATGCTATTGTAAGCTATTAAAAATAATTTATAAATACACTGTGAAAAAAAGTTGATATGCTACATGCATCCATCATAAATGCATGCCTATCCAGCCAGACATACAGGAGCACTAAATAAGAAAGGTGGTAAACAGCTAAGAAGTTCATATCATAACTTCTCTGTAGCTCTTCTTTAAGTCTCCTTTCTGTAGTGATGGTATTAGAACTGCAGATTTCAAACAGGACACATTATTATTTCTCCTTCCTTTTTAAACTTATTCTTCATTTCACACATAACTATTAGCCTATTTACACCCAGCAAGATAGAACTGTCCTGTGTGTTTATTAAGTATGATATTAAGTAGAAAAATGTTTACTAATTTGTGCTGCCTGGCTTTCATTTCACACTTTGGCTTTTGCATTCAGAATTCTCATAATTTTCTCAATATTTTCTATGCTGTTGCACAGACACGATATCTGTGGAGCAGAGGAGGTAGAGGGGCAAAGAGGATGTGTGAGAAGGAGGAGAAATTTTGGTTCCTGAATTTAAATAAAGTGGGCAGTTCTGGTAAGAATATTTGCTTGTGACTTATGGGCGTATATGTTATTTGCTGTTTCCCTAGAGAAGTGACATTAGTTTTTCACTCTTCTCATGCTCAAAACTGCAAAAACAGTTATGCATAATCTCCTAGGCAGGGGAATCAATGCTTTGCAGAAGATAATCATACAGCCCACAACTTTAAACACAAATATTCAAGAAGATGACATACAAGATCTATGAGAAATATTCAAAATTCCTTTTCCAGGTAGAGATGAAAGTTCATTGTCAGAAGGAGTCATGTTTTTGAGAAGGTTATGCATATCTTGTTTAGAATTCAAAGAAAGATGTTATCCCTTTTTCACTTACTGGGGGTCTCCTAGTTTGTTCCAGGAGTTTTAAGTCCATCTGAGCCATTTGCTCTGAGAGGAGGGAGCTGGCCTCTTCTCCCAAGTGACAGGGGAAAGGACGAGAGGGAATGGTCTGAAGCTCCCGCAGGGGAGGTTCAGGCTGGATATTAGGAAAAAAAAATTCATGGAAAGTGTCACTGGGCACTGGCAGAGGCTGCCCAGGAAGAGGATTGATTCACCTTCCCTGGAGGTGTTTAAGGGACGGGTGGACAAGGTGCTGAGGGACTTGGTTTAATGATTGATAGGAATGGTTGGACTCAATGATCCAGTGGGTCCTGTTCTATGATGCTATGATTCTATGATTTTAAAGATTACACAGAAAACAGTAGCAATTGTTAGTCACCACTTTTGAAGTACATAGTCAGTATACATAGTCTGTCTAGATATATACATATATAAACTTTTGGCATATTCTTTCCTTAGGAATACCAAATTTCTCAGGTAGATCACCTCTGCTCTCGACTGACAGGTACAAGGTTCTGGTGAACAGACCCCACAAGGCAGTGTATCCTAGGTTTTAGTCCTCACAACAAGATGTTTAATTGGATGAGGCAGAAATGATGCATTATTTCCTTGCAGCATGATCACACCAGCTGCTATGTCCCTATGTCTTTACAGAATCCTTTAAGTGCTGAGCACTCAACTCCTTTACCTTATAGGGAACCATTATCTGCCTCATCTTAGGAAACAGAAAAATCAATGGATAGGAGAGCCCAGGACAGATTTGCCCAGTTATAGCTTAAGCATCTAGTAGCCTGAATTTCATGTGAAGGGATAATTTAGTTGAAGTATATACCACTGAAAATGAAATGGCATTCTTCATGTATTGAGTTTACAATTTCATTGCAGTAGTTTAGGGAGAGAGAAGGTCATTTCAAAGTCTACCTTCCTGTGACCTTCATCAATAACACATGAATTAATTCAATAAATCTTATTTGAGACTCATATTATAAATGAGTAACTCAAGCATTAATGTATTTTTAAGTCATTTTTGTTTAGTGTTGTCTGTTGTTATATGCAAAACTACTTTAAAATATAATTTAAGATTCTTTTCATTGGGTCTCACGGAAAAGAAGTTTTGGGTTTTGTTAAAGATACGTCAAAAGATCAATACATATAAATAAAATAGTCTGCACATGTTACCACTTCCTATTACAGTGAGGAATACATTTAAGTTATAACCAGTTACTGATCCATCTTGTAAGAGAATAAATATTTCTTGAAGCACTATGATGTTTTTTTCTTATTTATGGCACTAGGAAATTCGGTGATTTGCCAGCAATACATTTATTTAAATATATAGTTACTTCTATACCTGTTGAATTGGCCATAATACTATTTGATTCTTTTAATCTGCCTTGCTTTAAATGTAAGTCCCACTGAATTGAGCCAGTGTCATGGAATTAAATGTTTCCTATACAGGTCTTTAAATATCCAAGGGAGATGGAGAGCAAGGAAAACGGAAACCATTGCAATGACTGGAAAGAACGTTGATACCAGAAGGTGGCAAACCAGAGATTAAGTTTCCATTATTTTTGTAGGGTTTTTCAGTATTACTTTTTATTTGTTAGTGACAAGGACTGAGCATGAAAATAAGATTAGAAAAGAGGGAGGGAAGGAAAGATAGTATTGTCCATTAAGATTAACCAAAAAAAGAAATTAAAGAAAAAAAAAACATAGAAAGTCTCATGGAGGACAGGAACAAAGAGATTTTGGGGAAAATGGATTTAACTGCTGACTAAGAACAGTAAACTCACATATCATAGAATCATAGAATCACCAGGTTAGAAAAGACCTCTTGGATCATAGAATCCAACCGTTCATTCACTTTAGTCTACCACTAAACCATGTCCCTGATAACCTCATCCACCTGTCTTTTAAACGGCTTCAGGGAAGGTGACTCAACAACCTCCCAGGGCAGCCTGCTCCAGTGCCCAATGATGCTTTCCATGATTTTTTTTTTTTTCTGATATCCAGTCTGAAGCTATCCTGGCACAGCTTGCAGCCATTCCCTCTAGTCCTGTCCCCTGTCACAGAAGAGGCCAGCACCCTCTTCTCTACAATCTCCTTTCAGGTAGTTTTAGAGAGCAATGAGGTCTCCCCTCAGCCTCCTCTTCTCCAGGTTAAACAACTCCAGCTCCCACAGCAGCTCCTTGTAAGATATATTCTCCAGCCCCTTCACCAGTTTTGTTGACCTTCTCTGGACACGTTTCAGAGCCTCAACATCCTTCTTGGTAGCAAGAGGCCCAGAACTGAACACAGTACTTGAGGAGTGACTTGATGGTTGGACTCGATGATCCTGTGGGTCTTTTCCAACCTAGTGTTTCTGTGATTCTGTGTAGTCTCACCAGTGCTGAGTACAAAGGGAGAATAACCTTGGACCTGTTGGTCACAATTTCTGATAGAGTGTTTCATTCCATTTAGTACAATTTTGTTTATGTGAAGGCAGTACTGACATCTTGATTGTTTTCACTTGAGATGTGCACTTACTTCTTTGTATCTGTGCTCATTTGAAGATTCTTCCTTGATATGTGCAGTCACTCTGTCATAAGAAACGTGCAAACTTCAAACCTAGTAGCTCAGTACTTTTCTTTAGCAGAAAAAGGTACAATGTAAGATGATATAGAAGACTTATAGCACTCAAACCGGTATTATTTATGCCCCATGACAGCCTGAGAAAAGAAATTTATCAGGTGTCAGTTGACAATATTATCATAAAACATTCTAGAAGCACATATTTAAAAATTATTCCAGAGTAGATGTGAACAAGAATAGGAAAGGAAATATCTTATGAATGCATAGATTTTCACTACGTTCATTTATGTTTAAAGTTGTTCTGAAGAGGAAATATCCATTCTGCTTTTAACTATGACTCTGCTTTTCTGCTTCACATAAAGGAAAAGCAACAAAACAAACATGTTCAGTATTTTTTTTCTGGAAATAAAAATGTTAGTCAAGGAGTGAAAAATGGAGGATATTACTCACTTATAACACATATCATTAGGCTATTTTTATGACTGTTTAAGGATGCTTAATCCTTCAAGTTAACAGAAAAAGGATTAAATAATCTGTAGATTTGTAACAGAATATTCATAGGATGTGCTCGTCAATATACAATCATATCTTGCACATAAGAAGAAAAGTAGAAATCCTTTGACAAGTTTCCTGTCAGGGTGACCTATTACCCTTCTCTATAACATTAACTCTCTGAAAACACTGATGGTTTTCTACGTAAGCAATATTTATATAGCTGAAGATGGTATTTGGAGACTTATAATATTTGCCTGAGGGTAGATCTCATATTAAGACAAACATAATGATAAAGCAAACTCCATGGTTTTACTCTCTCAGTCAATAAAGGTGTAATTCCATGAAATCAAGAGCATTGAAACATAAAGTCAGTGCCCTAGAAGTTGTAGGCAGATTGGAGCTCTGAGACTGCAGGCTGGGTGCTGATTGTATATGATTATAGGAAAAGGTGGTGTTAGTCTAAAAGTCCTTTGGCTCTGCTTGTGAGCAAAACCATGGAAAAGTGCTTCAGACTACCTAGGGGTGATCTCTTACTCCAAAATTATTTTGACTGACTATGAACTCAAGTGTTCTGGTTTGAGCTAAAGCAGAACAAATTTTAACTTCCAAGCCAAACATTTTCCGAGTAACTTTATCTTCTGAAAGTTAACTACAGTTTTTTTCAATGTCTAGAAGTGATAACACTTAAAATTTGTAGGTAACACTAAGTAAAGGATCATTGGTTACAGAAAAGACGTTGCTTATGTTTATCCCTGTAGAAACAAAGGCCATCACCAAGTTGGTGAAATGCTCTAAGTCAAAAAGGTGAAAAGGGGGCACACCTGCAGAGAGGAATGGACAACTGACCAAAACTGACCAAGAATATATTCTGTTCCATATAAGTTATACTCAGTATAAAGCAGACAGATCATGGTAGTCAAGCTCTCTTTTTCAAAGGCCATTGTCCAGTAAGGATCTTGTCTGTCCTTTTGTCCCTGATACTGAATCTGTACATTCTTGAATTCAGTTCCTGAATCCAGCTCCTCTCTGCCAATGACTGCAGTCAAGTATCTTTAGTTGTGCCTGTCCTTCAGTGCCAGTGGTAACTAGTAGTCATCAGTGAGGGGGGGTGTTCAATTTTGTATATTCTCATATATTATTATTATTATTATTGTTGTTGTTGTTGTTATTTTATTGAAGCTTTTTTAATTTTAGTTTCCAACCCACAAATCTCTCTCCCTCATTACCCTTTCCTCTTTCCCTGTTAGAGGCAAATTTCAGGGCACAATTTTCCACATTTAGCTGTCAACCAGGCCGAGAGGGGGATAAAACATGACATTAAGTCTAACTCATGACCAGAAGCATGAGGACTTTTCTCCTCTGCTTTTTTTCTCAATTTTCTAAATGCAATTATTTTTATTTATGTGTTTTAAGACTAGGAGAGACTATTGGAATTAACTAGTCTGGAATTTTTCCTAAGTCAAAAGACCTGCAGCTGTCAAGCAATGGTAACCTTGAGTCATACCAAACTGTTTAGAAACACATCCAACTCTGAAATAAGTTGGATGAAATGCAGAATCTATCCTAGGATTTTACTACTAGTTTGGTGCAAAAATAATTTCCATTTTTACTTTAAAGCAATAGATCTAAAGTTAGATTAAAATTATTAATTGAAAACAGAAATTATTAATTGAAATAAATACTACTAGAATCTATGTATTTTTGCCAAAAAGAAACAATTCTAGTTATTCCAGTAGCACACCATTTTAGACTCATGGAACTGATGAGTACTTCAAAAGCACTTTGAGCTTCTGGTTTGTTGTGGAAATCCTCTTGCAGGAGGGTATTGAGATGCTTGAAAAATAGCTAATAGGTGGGAAAGAGGTCTGCTGAGTAGACTGAGTGAGGTCGAGTTCTATAGCCCAGGTTGTGCAGCTTGTGCAGAATCATTTGTGAGATGTAGGCAGGTGTCATGGAGAATTACTCCTTTTCAGTTGACAAATGTTGGACATCAGCATTGCATTTTTTGTGTGTTTTGTTGATTTCCTGTCAATACTGTTCTGCTATGATGTTTTCGTCAGTATTTAAGAAGTCGTAGCGGATGCTTCCACTTGCTGACCACCAATCAGTGACCATAATCTTTTGATGCTTGTTCGGCTTGGGGAAGTGCTTCTGTGCTTCACTCAGTCTTCACTGTGCAGAACACCATTGGTTGTCATATTAAATCTACTTCCTTTCATAAGGCACAAAGCAATTAAGAAATTGGCCGGTTTTGTTGTGCAAGATAAATGCAGGATAGACTTGGTAATGGTGATTTTTTTAAACTTTTGATCACACCCATTTTTTGAGTATTTGTTATTTTCTGTTTTGGTGCAAATCTCAAACAACTGTTGAATGGTCTAAGTTTAGTTCTTCCACAATTTCCTGAGTTGTTTTTCATAGGTCCGTTTCAATACTGGCCTTCAATTTCTTGTCATCTATTGCAGAAGATGTCTGCAGCTAACCTCATCTTCGAGTTTCTTATTTCTGTTGCAAAATTTTCTAAACCACTGTACAGCTTTATATTTATTAACAGTCCTCTGGCCAAATATTTGGTTGCTATTGCTAGCAGTTTTGCTGTGTTAAATACTGTTTTTAATTCATACAATAAAATTGCATGAATTTGGTGAATAAGTCATCTTTTATATTCCCCTAAAAAACACCTAAGCAGACAAACCCAGATACTTTCACCATGATACAGAACTTCTGTAAATATCACTGAATTGATTCAACAACTTTTTTAATTGATGAACTATTTGTGTAAAAAATATTAAAGCAACCCTCTAATTTGTATGCTTGCATGATTTTACATATGTGCTGCTTGACAAGCAACCTTGTCAGGAGAAGTATGTTTGGCTGTATCAACAAATAAATTTATTTAAATACTCTGTTAATTTTAAAAAAGAATCTGTATTTTAACATGAATAAGTAGAAAAAAAAATTCCACCAACCGTATAATTGGAGATAGAAGCTACGATGTTTTCCCTTACTTCCTTGGTACTAGGCTGATTGGCACCATCTAAGGATCTTGCCCATCTGGCTTCCGTGTTTGCACAGGATTCTCTAAACCTTAAGACTACATGTTTNGAGAGGCCAGGTCCCTCCTCTCTACACCTCCCCTCAGGTAGTTGTAGAGAGTAATGAGGTCTCCTCTCAGCCTCCTCTTCTCCAGGCTAAACAACCCCAGCTCTCTCAGCCGTTCCTCTTAAGACCTGTTCTCCAGCCCCTTCACCAGCTTTGTTACTCTTCTCTGGACTCACTCCAGAGCCTCAACATCCTTCTTGTGGTGAGGAGTTGTTTAATTATTAACCAAATTAGACACTTACAAATCACGTGTGTCACTTGAATCACTAGACGTGTGTCTCACACAACAGAAACTATGTAAACTTTACTTATCATGCTGTGAGAGTACAAGTCTGTGAGTTTTACTGACACAATGGTAATACATTTGAATGCAACCATACTCTAATCAAACGGTGGAGAAACCCTCGGGAAAAAAAAATAATAGATTGAAGGTTTTCCATTTCAAACTGTTCCTGTACACTTGTCTCACAGAATACTGCATGAGAATGCGAGACCTTGGAATTTAGTCTTATTGCAAACACTATTACAGCGGTGTTTAAAAGCCTCATATGTGATGAATGCACATAGTATGAAAATGACTCTTTCATTTTTTTATGCCTTAATATCTAGTTGACACTGCTCAGTCACAATAAATTAAGATTGCTGAATCCTTTCACAATGCATGGGCTTCATCGTTTACCTTTTACCATTTAGACTTATGGGGTAAAAATAATATCTGTTTTTCTATAGATATTAACCTAATTTAGTCAACTAGACAGAAATGATTTGCTAGTGTCATAAAACCTTGACGATGAAACAAGTATAGAATATTCCTATCTCACTTGCTTTTATGACACAGATCTGTAACTTTTAGTACTGTCAAAATATTAACTGAGAAAAAAAAATCATAATAAATTCATTATGAACTTTTTAAATGGTTAATTATTTCAGGATAGATGATAAAGCCCATTCATACTGTGCAACCTGGCACTGGAATTTCTGATTTAATCATTTTCTTGGGAAGGCACTTAACTTGCTTCAAAGTTCTTGCAGGTGAATACCTCCCTGCAATTTCTGATGGAAATTTCCTTGAGACTTATACTATTGGCTTGGTACTGTGATAACAATGGCAGGGTTTTTTATAAAGCTTTCAGGCAGAACTGCTAATATATTGACTAATGAAGGGTACCATTCAATGTTGTTGTACTTCACTATAGTAAAAAAAGTTCTCACAAATGCATTTAGTTGGACACTAGACTCTTTTTTTCTGACTTTCTCCTCTCTTGTGACCTTTGTTTCTCTTGCATATTTCTATAAATACACAATATTTACTTTTAAATTTGGTCAATACTTTTTAGTTATGCAACTTCAAAACAAATCTTCTAGAACTCTTGAAGGAAGGGTGACATCTTGCAGCAAATGGAAGCTGAACCCAGACCTGAAAGAATTCCAAAATAATTTTTACAACAAAGAAGTGATAGCAATCTCAATCAAAATCATTCATGAAACAATAAGCAAATTGTCATTCCTTCTCTTTGGGGAAGTTAGAACTAGAGAGTGCATTTACTTTTCATTTCTGATAATGGAGAAATCATGCTCCTATTATCAACTGCATAAAAATTGAAATTAAAAAAATCTTGGCTCTCAAAAAGCACCTTTGTTCTACTTTCTTAATGCCAATATATATTCAAGCTTTCAACAGTCTCCTTTTCAGTGAATCAGTAATTTATTATATTTGGGAATCTCACAATATGTTCCTGTCATTAGGCTATGCTAAAGAATATAATAGAAATGGAAGTTTCATAGCAGAAGTCTCAGTGAACCTCAGTTGTCATTGAAGTTCTTACTTGGATGGGGAAAACAGAAGCATGTGGAGATGAATGTTTCACCACAGAGAACAATAAGGGGTTAAGGGGTAAAGAAACAATAGTGCTGTGATGCAGCAGGAATACTGAGAGATATTCTCCACTTTTGTATTAGCATGCTGGTATCTCACTTTGTGATCATTTTGTCTATAAAGGATATGCTTCCCAGATACAACACAGCTTGATATTTAATGTGGCACTTAACAAAACAGTCCCATTAGAAGTAAAACTCATAAGACCACAGAATATTCTTAAAAGCTGTGACATGTTTTATGCCGTTTTTTGTACAGCTTCAAAATTAAAATTCTAGGACTGATTTACAAGGTAATGTATATTTACTTAAGAGATGCAGTTGAGATTTAAAATAATTTCTCATGCATTCCTACATACTTTAGTGCAGTACTACTTAACATTTTATTTCATCTCTGTGAAGTTCTTTTATCCTAGCCTGGAGTCTTTGCAGTATGGCTTCTGTAATACTGATGGCTGGAGATTTTGTTTTCCTTTTGCTTCTGGATAATTTAATTATTTGTAAAAGCTATAGAGTCATTCTGGAAGCCAAATACTGGGCTGCTAGGAAGTATCTTGTCCAGTTAAATTATTATTATTAATAAGCATATATTAATTCATACTACAACCTTGCTGACAGATGTTACTGTCTTTAAGAGGGCAATATTTCATGACAGGTTGGGATCAGCCAGATATTCTAAGGTCAAGATGTTTTTTCAATATGAAAGATGTTTTTAAAATGAGAGATGTTTTGAAGACTAAGAACACATGGAATTATTCAAGTCTTTCTCTTCCTAACACTTTCCAAGAAGATTCAAAAGCAAACACAAAGACAGAAGGATCTTATATTGCTCTGTTTTTCAATTTTTCTGTAATATTTCCTTAGAAAGTACAATGGAGAACCATCTCAGGCATCTTTAAAATACAGTTTCTGTTCAAAAATTAGAACAAATAGACTACAACTGGCTACATTTAAAAAGGAAAAAAAGATAAACAGAAACACTGATTGTGTTAAGAGGAAGCTTGCAGGTGAAAGGAAAAAATCTAACATTTCTGGGACATGAGACAAAACTTTGCTTATATTTTTATAAATTTTCTTGAAGCCTCTGCATCAGGACTAAATCTAGATGCAAATACTTCTAATAAAACTGTCTGGGTTGTTTCCAGAAGTATTGCTCTCATCTATTAAACGAAAAAACATTTTCAGTTTGATGTGGTTTCATTTAATTAAAAATGAAATTAATTAGTAGAGCATAGTTGGAAATCTTTAGGTTTCTTTCCTGTCAGAATTTTTTTGTAAGAATGTTCTCCACTGGAATATCTGAACAATGAGGAGAAAAAAAATGCAAGTTCCAACTCCCTGATTCAATCACAATGAAACAAATTATATTAAGCCACCAGTCTAGGTCTTAGTAAACTGGAATATGGGTTAAGTCTTATCTTACTCCAGGTTCTGACTACAATATTAACTAATTCTTAGAAAATCATTGTATTCCTGGTATGCTTTATAATTGTTTATAAAACACTTCTAGTATGTTAGAATACCTTAATAATAGCAAGACAAAAGCTCTATTCTGCTCCCAAGGATCTCCAAATGGATTTTACAATGACAGAATGAGGAAAGTATGAATGAAAGACACTGACTGAGATTAAGCTAGACAGCTAGACACCCAAAAGTCTATGGGGCCAGATGAGATCCACCAAATGGTATTGAAGGAGCTGGCAGATGTGCTGGTCAAACCCCTTTCCATCATCTTCTCGCGGTCCTGGAAGACTGGGGAAATTCCACTTGACCTGAAGCTGGCTGATGTTGTGCCCATCTACAGGAAGGGTCTCAGGGAGGATCTAGGGAACTACAGGCCTGTCAGTCTGACCTCAGTGCCAGGGAAAGTCATGGAACAAGTGATCTTGAGTACTATCATGAAGCACATGCAAGAGAACTGGGTGATTAGGCCAAGTCAACACAGGTTCACAAAAGGCAGGTCTTGCCAAACAAACCTGGTTGCCTTCTATGACAAAGTGACCTGACATCTGGATGAGGGAAAGGCTGTGGGTGTGGTCTTCCTGGACTTCAGTAAAGCCTTTGACAGAGTTTCTTGCAGCAATCTGCTTTGGACTCTGTCAGCCTCTCGTCTGGACAGGCTCAAACTCCCCTGGGTGGAAAACTGGTTGGATGGCCGGGCCCAGAGAGTGGTGGTAAAGGAGTAATAACTCCAGCTGGAGGTCAGTTACAAGTGGTGTTCCCCAAGGCTCAGTGCGTCCTTATCAAGTTTGTGGGTGACAATAAGCTGGGTGGAAGTGTGGATCAGGTGGAGGGTCGGGAGGCTCAGCAAAGGGATCTGAACAGGCTGGACTGCTGGGCAGAGTCCAATGGCATGAGGTTCAACAAGGCCAAGT